>JAJMHC010000249.1:11557-27883 GCA_030582855.1 Hemisphaericaspora lyxosophila | reverse complement strand
GGTGGGGGGGTCTTTCAATTTCTAGCCGTTTTATAACCCTTTTGGGTAAGTTTGTTGTAATACACTTTTTTTTTTTTAGACAGGAAGGTTAATGGGAGGCAATTGACATTGGGGTTTAGTCCCATCGGTTGTGACAAAGGCGATATATAAGTCACTTATTAACCTCACCTAACATATAACTCACCCCCCACAGCATCATAAATCGTCAACTCTAAATTTTTGAAGAGGAGGTTTTTTTTTGCGTGTATAATTTTACATGTATCGTTAAATTTTGTATGGGTTTCCTCAATACTAGCACAAAAAAAAGAAGGGGTTGGGATTATAGTAGGCTGGATTCTGAATAGTTAATAACCGACAGTCTGTATTGGTAATAATATGTGAAGAATTTAGTGCGATTTTGTACATAAACTTTGCGGCTACTGAAGAGGGTTATCAAAGCCTTGCCTACAAGATGAAAAAGAAAATTTTGGTTTCAAACCAAATGTTGGGTAAACAGTTATATTATCAAAAGGTGAAAATCACCCGCAGCCTTAAACAAGGAGTAACTCAGAAGGTTGGTCATCAACCTGTGATAGAGATAATGGGGTTGGGGAGTAATAGAAGAAAAAGTCATGATATCAAATGTCGCGTTATCTTACGTCATTTGCATGTGGAGAGCCTTTTTTTTTTGTTATGTGCAGTGACATGAATAGAGTAACGTGAGGTGATCATTCATTTACGCTTGTGTGCAGGCATCAGAAACTTTACTTATAAAAGATCCCTTCCCACTCAATTTAACCCATTTTCATTTTCATTTACTACTACTTCTTCTTCTCTTTTACTCCATCCTTCCATCCATCCATCCATCCATCCTTCCACCCCCCCAGACAGTATGCAATCATGTATACCTTCTAGACCAGAGTATCACTCCAAAATGATTTAGGCTTATCCATGAATCCCTCCTTCCTCCCCTCCTTCCTCCCCGTGTTCCTACAGATTCCCTGTATATATCCACATAGATATTGATAGTTTTGCAAGCTGCATTTCGATTCCAAACGTCCACGCAATAGAAACTTCCCACTAAATGTTAGTTTAAAAAAGTAGAGATTAAGCGTCAACTACGAACGATTTTCCCTATATATATTTATATTTGGTATGCGTTTTTATTTTCCCTTTTTTTTTTGCCGCCGCGGCGCCTTGGCAGTCCGTCCCGCCAGATAGAGTTGGTGTTATAGAGAGTAGAATATTCATTTTATCCTGTTTCCGCCAGTTGATCCCCAGTCTCAGTTTCGTTGAACTATAGTACTTACAGTGTATTTTTTTAGTCTGATTCGCAATCCTTCCACTACACATTTATTTATGTATAATCACTAATCCCATTCCTCCAGAAAAGCGACCACTGTATCCATTAATAGGTAGGTTTTGAACCCTTTTTTTTAATTTAACATAAAATGTGGATTTCGCTCAACTACAAACCCCCCATATCCTCCTTCCATCCAGTATTGAATACTTTAAATGTTTTTTTTTATTAATGTTTCCTAATTAATCATCACGAGAATAATAGTTTTATTTAAACGAGTTTACGATGTTTCAATTAATGCCCGATTTTTTTTTTATTAATCTGATTTGATTTTAATGATCCCTGCACATTTAGAGAGTTTTCCCAATTAATTTAAGCAACTACGAATAGTTTTTTGTATGTTTTTTGTTACGGTTTTTTTACTTTTTTTTGGTAAAGTTTGAATTGGTTATTGTCCCCATAATTGGTATAATACAATTTGGTTTATCTTTTTTTTTATTTTTTTTATTTCTTCTTCAACCACCACCACCACCATCATCATCATCATCATCACCATAATCATAATATCCCCTCCATCCACTCCCCCATCCCTCAGTTCAAAAAAGAAAGAATGGAAAAAAATTTGCTGATAAAAAAAAATTTGATAGAGGTGAACAAGATTTAATGAAGTAATAGAGTTTTTGTTTTACAAGTATCCCTCGTATCTTTCGTCACACACATTAGTGGGTAAGTATGTTTTATTTTAACCTGAATTTACTAGTTTTATAGCAATTTGTTTTGATAAAGATTGAAAATTTAAGAAGGAAAGAAGCCCAAAATCATTTAGCTCTGGTCTAGGATTTACTACGTGATTGTATATAGTTTTGTATAGAAGTTTTATTTATGACAATTTAATAATTATATGATTTAGTCAAGGTGAATGTATCAGTCAGCTGTTCCAATGATGTTCCGGATCTTGGGAAAATTGATGGATCGATGTTTAGAGTTTGTAAGTCCACTGGTAACGGTGAAGAAGAAGAGGAAGAAGTTGTTGTTGTTGTTTATTACATCACTTTTTTTTTTTTTGCAACACTTTTTTTTCAACAAACACCCCCGGGGGCGGTTTCGTGAATAGAAGTAAAATGATATTCTGTCACCATTCTCTAATCTCTTAATTGGCGAGCTGTTGAAACTTGGATATGATCTAGCGTCACATAGTAGATATAAAAATAAAAGTTTTGCTAATAGAAGTTGGTATTTACTATTATATATAGTATATAAAAAAACATTTCATATTTTAAGAAAACAATAACGTATACATCATTATGCTAATTTATGTCATCTACCAATCTACATAATCTCTTCCAAGGGGTCTAAAAACTCTAATTCTTCCTCCCTTGAACTCACCAAGCTTGTACGATTCCTTCTTAACTAAGCCTGAACCATCTCTTTCCAAAACTTTAAACTTCTCCTTCTTTGGATCATACTCCAGAATCACGGCTGTATATGGTGCATCCGCACCTAACGTGATCGACTTGGCACCCACTAATCCCTTATGAACACTAAATTTCCCATTCTTAATCCAAAGAATATCACCCAGTCTGATTTCATCAATCTTGGACACATTAGTAATGTTAATATTCTTATACACTGTGACTCCAAATCCCTTATTGCCAATAGCAGGAACTACTAGATGTGATAAATTGACATCTTCAAATACAATTTCAACAATACCACCATCAATCTTTCCACCTACTAGTCTCTGTGCCCTATCTACGATTTGTCCACTGAATTGTTTATGGTATTTATCAAGTAAATCTTTTCTAGCGATTGGAATTGGTTTAATGAAATAATTAACCGTTTTTATCGTACTTCTTGGATCCAGATTTTCAAATTCCAATTCAAATACTAATTGGGATAAATCATAAAATAAAACATAATAATCACGATAATCAATAGTTCTTGAACCACGTTTATGTAATTGATGTGAATCAATCTCATAAATCAAATCAACGCCAATTCGAGAAGCTAAAGAATCAGGTAACTCCCCTTTAAGCCACCAACTGGAACCACCAGATTTAAGATTCTCAATCTCAATCCTTAATTCTTCAAGCGCAGCTGTCGCTTGGACTTGTTCTCCTTTTAAGGAACGAGAACGAGTAACACTAGAATCAAGAGAAGATCTACCAGTCGCAGATGGGCCTTGAGAGTTCACACTCGCAGTTGAAAACGGATCGATATCAGTCGAAGCCCTCTTTGGTGGCATTCCCATAGGAATTGGAGGAGGTGGGGTGGTGAATGGAGGTGCAGTGGATCTGGTTGGTGATTCAGGAATGGGAGGAGGAAATGAACTTAAGGTTTGAGCTCTGGATGCATGAGCGCTAGCGCTAGCGCATTGGTAAATTTGATTTCATCTTCGTCATCATCTGACAGATCAGCGGATTCTTCTTGATCGTTAGATCCATCAACGGTGCTTGGTACAGGGGGAGGAACACCACCTGGAATACTAGGTGGAGCACGAGGTGGAGCACGAGATGGAGCGTTGCTTGTAGGAAGTGGGGGTGGAGCAATACCGGGAATACTAGGTGGTAGTGGCGGAGGCTGTCTTGTCTGGGGAGAAATTGGTTCTGGGCCAAAATCACTTGGATGAGAGGTAGGAACTGGTGGCATTGGTGGTACCGTAATTCCCGTATCATCTCCCAATGTTTCACGAGATTGTTCCTTGTCATCTTCAACATCAGTACTTTCTCCACTCCTGGTTCCACTTGGTTTTGAGGGAAGCGAAACTTCTGGAGGTCTAGTAATATCCGAAAGATCTTCGTCCGCGTCATAGCCAGTTCCTTCCATTTCTACATTGGTATGCTTGTGCAATTTCATTGGCTTTTCCCTCTCAGATTCATCAACCCCACTGTCAGAGACGATTGGTTGTTGCTGAGGTACTTGTTTATCAATGTCTTCTTGCGTGATTAGCTCATTCACATCGGTGTCTGATGGTTCATCATCTTCGGCCATGGAAGAACCTTCCTGGGTAAATTTGGGTTCTTCTTCTTCTTCTTCTTGTGGTGGGCGAGGGACAGCCGGAGCTGTCTGAGCTATTTTTGGCTCTTCTGTTGGGGGCTCGGTTTGGTGTTCCTTCTTTTTCTTTGGTTTAGCAGCGGAAGCATCTGGAGCTGGAGCTCCAAAAGGCAGAGGCATTCCCATCATACCAAACATACTTCTACCTCCTGACATTTTGGCCATTCTTGCAATCAAGTTTCTTCTTTTGGTTTCTTCGTCTTCTTCTACCTCTTCGTCGTCGTCCTCCTCCTCGTCATCATCATCTTCTGCTTCTTCCTTGATGCCTTCTTCACCGCCCTCTCTTTCATCTTCCTTATTCTCTTCTGCTTGGACAGTTTCCTCATCCTCATCCTCGCTCGAAGCCTCCTCAACTGCTTCCGTACCGTGGATACTGCTTGCTAAAGATTGTTGGCGCTGTCTAATTTCCGATCTATCCGAAAATTCAGATTCGCCGGTGCCGTGTCTAGATACCGAACTAGGGATATCTTGCTCGATTCCTTCTGCCGCTTGTTGTTCCTTTAATTGTCTTAATCTTTCTTTCTCTTCGGCATGTTTCTTCTTCTTTTCCTCCTTTTTCTTCTGAGAAGAAGCTTCAAGTTCGGCTTCTTCTTGTTGTTTCTGTTGCAACAAGGCAATACGTTCTTTCAAGGTAAGTTTTGGACCCTCTTCCTCTTCTTCTACTTCATTCTGATTGCCTCTTACAATATCTTCGTTATTCTTAACATCATGGATTGGATAGTGAACCAAATTGGATTCATCTCTTGGTTGGATCTTTGGAACATAGTGTGATGGGTTGGCACCAACAAATTGCTTTTTGACGCTATATGGGTCTGTTTGTTTATGAGGGAATGCTTGTGGCATAGGAACTCTGATAGAGTCATTTGCATTTGATATCGACGAGGCTCTAGGTTTGGGTTCCTCTGGTTCAGCCGGCTCCGATTTTTGTACAATTGGCACTTTCTCAGTAGTGTCCGTGCGTCTAATTGGTCTGTTCAGGGTTGGAACGACTGGGATTGGGATAATTTCAACAAAATTCTTAGGGAACATTCCACTCTTGCCATCATACTCACCCGTGTACCATTCGTCATTTTCGATTGCCGTCACGGTAATGATTTGATCTGTAGCAAAAGGCAAGTCGTCTACATAGTCTGACGTATAATCAAATAACGCTTTGGCTTTGAATGGAACTTGTGGCTCTGACATCGTAACTTGTAACCTTCAATTGACTTTGCTGAGTGGTTGTAAACAGTAAAAGAAGATGAAAGAAAGAGTGAGTGAATGAATGAAAGAAAGAAAGAAAGAAAGAATCAAGGAACTGTAATTTTCCCCCCACGGACCAGGGCAGGGAAGCAAAAAAAAAAACACCCCCAACATTGATAGGGGAAATTTCACTGACGTCGGGCTTAATATTTTTTTTTTTTGGTTCTGGCCTCACCAATATAAAACTATGGTTGAAGCAATTCATTGTCTACCAATTTAATGTCTCTGAGCTCGATAGGTGCTAAGCCGTCTTCTTCTACTATTCAAATAACAGAGAAAACATTATCATCATGTCGTCCTACAAAGCTATTTGATTATCATCAAGGTGCATCTATAACCTCGCTTGATTTCGATGATTCTGGTCAATATTTGATATCTTCCGGTATTGACAAATCAATACAGTTGTATGATTGTCATAAAGGGATTCATTCCAAGGATATCCAGTCTCAAAAGTATGGAGCCCACCTGGCAAGGTTCACTCATCTTGAACTAAACTGTTTGTATGCTTCAACTCCGAGCAAACCAGAAGAGAATGACAATGCCATCAGATATCTCTCATTGTCAAACAATCAGTATATACGCTATTTCAAAGGACATAAAGCTCAAGTTAGTTCACTTGAAGTGAATCCTATTTATAATACATTTTTAAGTTCAAGTTTTGATGGAACTGTCAAGCATTGGGATTTGAAATCTTCATCTCCAATAGGAAATCTTGATGTGGGCCAAAATTCGGTCATTGGTTTTGATCCTCATGGAATCGTCTTCGCCATTGGAAAGTGTCCTGATAAAGATGGTACTACAGGAACATTAAGCTTATATGACTTGAAAACATTTGACAAGGGCCCATTTTTGGATGTTCAGATCCCAGTACTAAAGGGTCAAGTATGGAACAAATTGGAATTTGCAAATAATGGAAAGTTGCTTTTGATCTCTACAGAATCCCCTGAACATTACATCATTGATCCTTTCCTGGGTAAGCTCTTGGCAATTATTAGATTGGACAGAATGCACTCGGGTAATTGGATGTCATTCAAATACCCTTATACTGGCTCTGCAACTTTTTCACCTTGCGGTAAGTTTCTTTTGGTTGGTAGCCCGAATTCAAATCTTTATATATTTGATTTAAGTGAGTTGAAAGCATCAAAAGAACCCGACTCAAAGTCCGTGGTATTAACAAGAGGAACTGTTTTACCGAGTACGCACGGAATTCCCAAGGTAGTTTCGTTTAACCCAAAGTTGTTCACTTTTGCCACAGCAGATGCTACAGTAACTCTATGGCTGCCTATGTCACAGTAGAAGAAAATATGGGAAGCGCAAAAAAAAATAAAATAAAAAAACATTCTTTTAGTTAATAGATCCTTTTGGTTTTTTTTTTTTAATTAAAGTGTACAGTTATAAATCGGCTATTTAATGAGAACTCCAACCTTGAACAGTTTCTTGTCGAGGGTAACAGGAATCAAACCATCATCACAGATAAGACTAGTGGCTCCATCGTCACTTTTCAAGCCTAATAGTAGGAGTAACAAAAAGCTGGTTTTTGAAACCGAAAAATCCAACTACAAAAGTGCTCAAGAATACATTCGTAAACTACCGATTCCTCGCAGAACTCAAAATGTCCTTCCTATCGTGCTGACTGATATACAGGGTGTGGATTCGTTCGTGTATCCTTTTTTGCGAAAGTATAACAAGCATCCTTCATGTGCAAGAAACAAGTTCTTTGAGCTTAAGTTCTTTCCAAATGATCATCCTATTTCCCGTTTTCGAAAATCGAACATTGCATTTATATTCCATACATTCCGGATTCAAAAACTAAATGATCATCGATTGGCCCTGGCTTCATTAACATATCGTGGTAAATACCAGAAAGAAGAATTTTTTAGTACCAAACTTCTGCCCAGATCATCTGCATTTGGCAGAACCAGATCAAGTAAATTGGCAAGACGTTTATATGTTCAATTGTTAAACGAAAAATATGACCGTTCACCCGTCGAAAGACTTTCCGGTGTATATGAGTTTACGATTCATAAGGTGCCGAAAACGAAAGATGATATAGAGCAATTTAGACATTGTTTGGATGATGTTATTAATATTCTTCTCTATGACGACAAATTTCATAAAAAGCTTGCATTTCAAGCCATACGTACAGTAGTGGATACAAAATTGAGGAATTTTAAAGTGTTTCAGCCCAGAGATAAGGAACTTATTCAAACAGTTAAATTACCATTTTTCTAACCAATAAAAAAAAAAATAAAAAATAGACCGTTTTTACTGGAGAAGAAAAGAGTAGAGAAATATCAGATAGATTGTATATATGTTCTATAGTTTTATTTTTTTGTTTTTTTTTTTGGATTTAAATGTAATACCACGAGGGGTAATCTGTTTCGAAATGGTACTTATGGTCATTCCCTGAATATGTGAAGCTCAAGGCATGCAACCACACTCCTGAATGCATTGTAGAATCGCTATCAAAAAGTCTGCGATTACACTCCACGCATATTGAATGCTTACTCTTCCTGGAAAATATCGAGTTCTCCTGTGCATCTTTGATTTCCTGGGCTTTCATTTGGATGTCCCTATCTTCTTTCCAGTTTAGAGTCTCTAAAAGGTTGATAGTTAGGTCAGACATAGTAGGCTCCGAGTCCATAGTTTTGAACCCGTGAAACTGTGGATACTTTTTGTAAAGTCTATCATACAATTTAAGTTCGAAAGCTATATTCTCTCGCATAACTTCGCCAGTTTCTCTCGCTGTTGCATTGTGCACGAAATCGTTAGCTATCGGATATCCAATGTTTCTGAGATGTATGCGGATCTGATGAAACTTTCCAGTCAATGGTTCACATAGAACTATACTTTGGTCTAATTCCTCGTTATAACAAATACGACTAAATACTGTGGTGGAATCAGTAGGCAACTGTTCAACATTCGATGGTTGTAAATAACCTCCATTTGTATTCATTGAAAATATAGGACAATTTGTCCAGATGGTACCAACTGGGAAATTTCCCGACACCCTTGCTAGGTATTTCTTCTTTACCGTGCCTTTTGATCCTGTTATAAGCTTCATGACTTTTGTTAAGGCTTCCTTTGTTTTACCGAGGATCAAGACCCCTGAGGTTACTTTATCTAGTCTATGACATGCCCATAACGAGTCGGTGTTTAGATTCTCCTTCATTATTTCAGTAACACTGTTATACATGTAGCTACTGCTTGGATGTGTGGGAATACCAGCAGGTTTGTTCACCACTATCAACTCATCATCTTCATACACTACCGGAATCTGGTCTGTTTCTAACAACCACGGTACACTTGGTTCGTGATTATGTTTTGAGTGGCATATTATGTCTTTTCCATGAACTTTCCTTGTCAGTAATGTCTCCCAACCTTTGACTTCCAGGATCATTTCACTCGGTATTCTGCTGATGATGTACAATTTTTCTTCCTTAATATCACGGATAATATCTTCTTCTTTCTCGCCAAAATCCCGCTTGAACACTTCAACTAATGGTTTACCGACCCATCTTCCTTTTGCGTGAGTCTCATATCGACGATAATATGGTTGTATTTTCCTGAAATTGTTCTGGATTATGTGTTTAGACATCCCTACAATATCTGGCTCACCTAAAAATTTTCCGAAATAAGTTTCTGCGAAGAAGTAACCAGCAGTTTTGTTTGATACATCTACAAAGGGTCTACACATTGATTTCAATAAAAACAAAAAAACCATCGAATGACTATATAATATCGACAATAACATTTCAAAGTATTCTGGAGTCAGAGATAAAAGGTAGGGTGGGGTGGGGGGGATAATCAAGATTGTTCAGGAAATACGTTGTCTTCGTTTTCACCCACCACATTTCCTGGAGGGTCATATTCACATACTATATAAAGGCCCCACCCGTTCGAGCGGCAATCTTTATACGCACATCCAATTTTAGTGGAACCCTTCCAAACAACCTGGGTGAAGTGATTGTATACATTTGCCGAACTGTAGTCATATGTTTGTCCTTCGTCGTACCAGGCCTTGACAGCAGAAGGACCATCGCTGAACCCTGCTGCAAGATTCTCTCCGTATGGACCATGTGTATGAGTGAGAATACCCGAACAGTCATAGTTGTTTGCAACATTTTGTGCGTAGTTATATGTGTCAGCATCCCAAGATAATGGTCCTACTTGGTGGAGTGCTCTATATTGATTGTGAGCTTGTGTTATTGATTTGGCAAAATCCTCATCAGCTGCATCAGATTGTGGTGCTGAGTTTGATTCACTCACAGAAGCAACTAAGTCTAACAGTGAAGTGGATGGATAGGGCAATGGTTGTGCTTCAGTGGCAAAGCTTTTAAGCGATGTGCTAGGCTGGCTGGTAGGACTGGAATCTGGTGGGGTGGTGCTTGTTCTTGACAATGGCGTCAAGGTATTAGCAGGCACATCGGTAGGTGTAGATGAGCCAAATAAGTTTTCTAAAAAGCTGAAAAATCCTTTAGCAGGAATGGCATTGGTTGTTGGAGTTGTGGAAGAGGCAGCCCCTGGTGTATCCGAAGCCGAATAATAAGAAAAACCACTGAGTAATTTACTCCAAAATCCACCCGAAGTGCCACTGGTTGTCTTGGTTACTGGTACTGGGGTAGGTGTACCTATGGGAATGTATTCTGCTTGTGCGGTGGAGCTTGGAGAATTGTCTAAAGTGTTTGTTTGAGTCTGCCAGATCGTGACTGTAACTGGAGCAGCCACTGTCAATATAAAATGCAACAAAAATACCGTAAAATATAGAGTAATCCTCTTCATATTGACTTTTCACAATGCCAGATTCATGGTACATTTGTTCTCAAGTTTGTGGATTGCCTTGTATATATATATATATGTGTGTATATACGGTACTTATATCAATCCCTTTGTTTAACTATCCTTACTAATAAAAGCTCAACGGTTGCGAAACTTTTGGTCTCTTGAAAAATAATTTAGGATTCAAATTTCCCAAATAGGAAGTTCTTCATTTTTCGATCCTACTGTATTAGGAATTACATATGAATGGTAGATCCTCCACAATTTCATGTCAAACTGTTACAAACAAGAGAGGACCGGCACGCCTTGTCGCTTTGTTTGCTCTTTTGTCATTTATAATCTAGCCTCAATATATCCACGTGTAAACTTTTATTGAGGGTTCTATATCAAAATATCCAATATCCAATATCCAATATCCAATCTCTATAAGTCTATAATTTACCTTCAAATATCTCACATAAAGTGTGGCAAATGACTTCCGACACGCCACCTCCAGTACAACGAACGGTAATTGTCAACTCTTTACCAATCTCATCTTCACCAGAAATCAAAACCAAAACACCATAGTTCGATTTCTGAGTATGAAGAATACCGGCCCCTGCTACATGAATTGGGTCATCGGTAGACTCTGGTGATACCAGTACCACTGAAAATCCTATTCTTGTCAAAAGCCGGGATATGTTCAATGAGTTAAGTCTATGAGGAAGATGTACTAATGATTTATATTCTCCTTTATCGGCACCCAATAGATCACCAATCTGCGTCCATCTTCTTGAAAACTCCTCTGTGCTAGCCAATGATGTAGGCGCTAAAGTTTTCAAGAGCAATATTGGGAATTTCAAGTTTAATTGATTAAATGACCCTCCACATTTGTAAGTCATACACAATACCGGGCTTTCGTTATTCTCGACCACGTTTCTAACTTTGATTTTTATCCCCATACCGGTTTTGTCATGAATGGACGCTTCAGGGACGGTCTTTATACCTAAAGTGTAGTTTGGATCTTGTTCATTGGCTGAAGACTCTAAACTAAGGACATTAAACCCGGTTATATCAAGTCCGATGGTTTTGAATGCATTGTTAAAGATTGTGAAATTCAAATCAATATTCAGACCATTTTTGATTATTCTATAAGTTATCTTGATTAGTTGATCTTCATAAAATATCCCCATGTCAAAATGAAGCATTCTATGGTATCCCACATACCAATTTGGCGATAAAGCTATAGTCGGCTTCTTCCCTTCATTAAACGGGTTATCTTCATTCTCGTCAGTTTCGGTGTGCTCTTTAGAGTTGAAATTGATATTCTTGGCCAAAACTAAAGATTTGGATCTATTGAGACTGACAATTCTGCTTACACTCCCGAGTCGATTTAATAATGGACTTTCCTTTTGATTGAATACTGGTAATGGTTTTATAATATTTTTCGCAAGTTTGAAATTAGATTCAGCAGTTGCTAACTTAAGGTATTCATATGCTCTAGTTTGGATTTCCAAGTCGATTGATTGGGTTTCTATATCAAATAAATCAACAATCTCCGGTACAAACTCCTCATCTTGGAACTTGACTAAAAACTTCAAAAATGTGGTTAATAACATTGCTCTAGTTAAAAGTGAAACTTTAAAATAAGCATCAAAAAGTAATTGAAATTGGGTAGTGACATTCAACTCCTGGGCATCATTGACTTGTTCTCCAAATTCTCCTAAAATGCAGGCGGCGGCTTTAACCAAATTTTCAGATAATGGTGGAGGTGGTGCCTTGTCTTCTGGGTTTCTAGTATATGGTTTCTTCAATAAGTTGATAATTAACTTACATGTCTTTCTCTGTAAATCTTCGTTATTGACGACAATCTGCACAACTCTTTCCCAAATTTCGTTTCCGATGTATCCTATACCATTCGAATTTGAGCCACCACCGATAGACAACAATTTAAGCATAGTTGACACATACCAGGTTGAATCGGTGGCGAATCTCTCTGCCAAGAGAGCAACTTTGATAGCCAATTCAGATTTCAAGGAAAAGTCGGCTATTGGAAAATATTCCAAAAGTGTATTAATGATAGTAGTATAGTTCTTAAAGTCGCAAATTGTGTATAGTAAATCAAGCGCTTTTCTGCGAACTGAAATATCTTTATCGTGGACTAATCTTACCACCAGGGGAAGAATCTCGTCAAATTTATCTTTGGAGGACAAATAAGTAGAATCCAGTCTTGCAGTTAACTTGATTAATGCATCCAATGCAAGATAACGAGTATTGGTTTCTGGAGAATTGGATAACATCAATAATGCATTCATGGCGCCTTGGATAGCTTCTGGGGCTGCTTCTAAGAATACCGCAAGCGATACTGCTTGGAATAGAATCGAACTTTGGGAATTTCTATTTGGTAATCCCTTTATTGGTTGTGATGCATTATGAATTGATCTTGCCACGGCACGACGCAACTGGTTAATTGTTTGTTCATCAAGAATGTGTATGGAAAGAACAGCTTGTCCGTGATCGTCTAATAAAAATAATTGTTCAATGAGCTGGAATAATTTGATGATTAACCAAGGAGCTGGAGAGTTATAATAGTAATAATCTGCAGGACATATATTATCCACAATGATATTGTATAACTTTTGGGAAATTGATGGCACAATCGATTTGACAAATTGTGGTTGGATACGCAAGACAAGTTGTAAAAGTGGGATACTGGATACTACGGTACCCAAATCATCATCATCTATTAATTTAAGTAAACGAAGAGTCCAATTACTGTTGGTGATTATCACATCAGGATATAATTCGAACAATACTTTCAAGGCAATTGAGGCTTTTCTTGTAATAACTGGCTTCTGAATCGGAGATATCACTGATGCATATACCATGTCTATCAATTCAAGCCACTTTTCCGAATTGGGCTCCTTTTCAAAGATTTGTACCGTTTTGTTATTATTGACATTGAAACATGTGGCAATGAATTGGACAGCCAAACAATTGAATTCTTCATCTTGTGATTGTAAGTCCTTAACTAAGTCTTCGTGCACCAAGTCGAGAATGTAATTCATATGTTCCTTGAGTGGTTTATGTTCTCTGTTGTTAGCCAATATTGAAATTGCCAAGTAACCGAGTTGTTTTTCCGAGTATATGGAAGATCTAAGCAATTCAAATGACTCCTTCAATCCAAATTTGACTAAATCGCTGTTTCCTAACAAGTATATGTACATCAATTTACAAATATACTTTTTCTTTTGAGCTCCACTAAGGCTAGTATCAAATTTCGATTGAATATAGTTGATTTCAAGATTCATCTTTTTAGTTTCTTCATCTTGATCTTTAGCATTACGCAAGTCAACAATGAACAGGCTCAACCCTTTCATTTGGCTTTTCAGCTGCACTTTTGTTTGACTTCGCAGCATTGGTGATGATAATGATAATGTTGAGTCACGGAATAGATTTGACAGGGTTCATTCTCATCTTTTTTTTTTTTTATTATTTTCAATAATGACAGTTCTCTATTAATAACAGAGAACAAACAACCGAGCCGAGTGAGTGAGTGAGTGAGTGAGTGAGTGAGTGGGAGAAGAAAACAATTGATCACGCGCAAATCACCTGATACATCACGTGCAAAGGTCGTGTAGTCAATTCAGTTTCTTCTCATTTGCATTTTTTCATTGGTTGAAAAAGAAAAAACGAACAAAAACAAAAAAAATCGGTAAACTCCCACTCACCAAAACCACCAACAGCGACAACAGTGAAAAAAAAAAAAAAAAATTGGTCTGAGAGGGAAAAATCTCTAATTGAAGAATCCACTGCTACAGTTTTTACAATTGGAGATAATCAATAATGTCCGCCGTTGCCAAACAAGTTGCTAAGAAAGTTGACTTTACCAAGGTCATTACCAGTTTGGGTTTATCCGGTACCACTGCCGGTTCCTTGACTTCTTTCAAGAAGAGACATGACGAAGCCAAGAAGGCTAACTTGGATTTATCTGCTCAACCAACTGAAATTGATTTTGCTCACTACAGATCCGTCTTAAAGAATAGTAAAGTTGTTGATGAAATTGAAAGAGCTGTCAGGGCCTTCAAGCCAGTTTCTGTTGATGTTTCCAAGAACTTAAAGAATATTGAAATTTTCGAGCAAAAGGCTGTTGAAAACGCCCAATTGACTGAAAAATCCGTTCTTGCTGAAATCTCTCAATTGCAGGAAACCCTTAAAGATATCGAAAGTGCCAGACCATTTGATCAATTAACTGTTGAAGATGTTATTGTTGCTAGACCAGATATTGAAGACAAACTTAACTATATGGTTAAGAACGGTAAATGGGAAGTTCCAGGTTATAAGGAAAAGTTCGGAGACTTGACAGTTATGTAAGAAAACTTCTCCTTTATCTACATTTACATCATCATCAACCACTTTTTTACTATTTTAATTCAGAAGAGTATTTTGACATCGTGATTTTATAAAATTCATCATTAAATTAGAAAATGGTTAACAGAAATCAATAAATTATTATTATTATTATTATTATCATTATCATTATTATTACGAAGAAGGAGAAACGATATTTAAATATCTAAGAATTGACATGTATCCATTGACTTGTTTGCTTGTTGAACAGTTTTAGGGTATTATCGTCTAAATGTAGAATTTGATCAAAATGCAGAACAAATGAAAAATCTAGGTTTGTATATCTCTGAAGCTCTTTCTCTCTGGTGAGTGGTGCAACCTTTGTAGGCTTGATGCCATGGTCAAAATTTATGTTATAAGCAGTGACTATAATGCCACAATTGTATTTTGCAGCAATTTGTTGTAACGATTTAAATAGTTTCAAATAATAGAATTGAGGAGATCGTAGTATATCAAACCCCAATTGTTGGTAGTTAAACTTATCAAGTACTAATATGTCCCAATAGAAAGCAGATAGGTTGTTAATTACGAGAGTGACCAACTGCCTATCAAATTCTACTTGTCCGTGTTCAAGTTGTTCCAACTGTTTCATGAGTTCACTAAACGTGCCTGCGCTTGACGAATTCCTTGTTATACTTTTGTCAATACAGGAAATTATATAAGAAGACTCCTGGTCTAGTTCCTTAATGATGCCACGTAGAACCCGTCTGTTTGAACATAGTTGAAGACTTAGCTCGCTTGGTTGTATAGTTATTAGATTGTTGAAAATACTGATGGGTTTGTTAGAAAACTCTATTCGCTCTCGTAGGGATATCTGTTTCATGGAGGTTAATAATTAGCTGGGTTATCTATAGTATATAAGAAAGGTGTGCAAGACTGAAAACAAACCCGACTTCATAATTGCTAAGTTGTTGAACCAAGTACACGACGCCTGAAAGATTTACATCCCTAGAATATTATATAGGTGATACGACTACTATAGACTGTGGCATGGGTTGTGATTCTAGATGGTGCTCAAATACGCCAGCCAACCAACATGTAGAAATGCTGACATAGTCAAGGCCATAGATGGAAAAGTGCTCAAGGGAAAGGTGCTAAAGGGAAACCTGATAAATGTCATAGCTTTGCAGAAAACAAGGACCCGTTAAACCTACACTTTCTCTGCATATGTTATTCTTGTCAAGCATGTTGGCATATCATCAGGTATGTCTTTGCAATCAATATGTATGCCTAGGATGTTCCCAATACAACGGAGTATAGTTAAAAAAAGCCTTCAAAAGAATCTGCCCCTGACTTGCCAATTTTGTTCCTGCACTTTAAATTTGACATCGGAATTTTTCTAACCGAGATCTTTTCCAAAACTTATCTGAGATTTAGCCTAGGATATCATTATGGTAGAAGCGTAGGTGGGGCAATATCTCTTCTTGTAGATTTTATAGGTGTAGAAAGGTGCCACCCCCCCCCCTCCTCCTCCTCCTCCTCCTCCTCTAACAAAAAACTGTGATGGGATTTGGGAGGTGTTTGAAATAGTGAAGAAAGGGGGTGAAATTTTGCATCTAGGCACTCTACCTTTACCTCTCTCC
>JAJMHC010000249.1:927-11537 GCA_030582855.1 Hemisphaericaspora lyxosophila | reverse complement strand
ATAAAATTTGCTTGTCTGACGAGTTTAAAAAAAAAAAAAGAAAAAAAAAAAAAGTCACTTCCGAGAGCATTGCTTCCAGTGAATATTCTTTAGGTTTCATTCCTCTGTGATTTGCTATTCACCTGGTGTCATTCTAAGATTCGTGCAACAATGATTAATCCCTTGGCGTTGATTTTAATGAGTGTGAAGAGACTTACTAGTGGATTTATTTCCTTCATTTATCAGATGCTCAAACATGCCAAGTATTTCATAATCAAACTCACTGAAGATGTGCTAAATGGTAAGGCTCCTCTGGTGTTTTGGAAAGATTTCTTATTGAACATATCGTATATCATTGGTTGTATAATATTCACAGTTGCTATTAATTATATCCCTCGTCCTGATTATATTTATCACAAGTTTTTATTTCGGTACGATCCATTCTTCTTCGAGTTTGAAAAGTCTTTGGTTGGTCCTATTACTGGTATTACCTTGCTTGGATTAGGCTCCTTTATATTATATGCCAAGTACTTCTCTCGCTCATTTGTTGATTACGGGGAAGAAGAACATGACAACACCCTTGTATTTACATTAAAGCCACTACAATTTGGAGAAAGCCTCAAAAGGTTGGACCTCGAATCAAGTCCTACCACTTCCATGTCGATTGATTCCTTAATAGAATCCCCAGTTAGTGAAATTGAAATGTTAGAAGATGGGTTATCTGATTTTTCACAGTATAATAAGTCCGATTCATCCGAATTCGCGGAAAGGAAAAGAACAAGCAAATCATCACATTATTGGAACTTGGCGCCTGTCATCTTGTTGGCTGCTTCATGGATAGTGCTCAATATTTTATATTCAGCAAAGGGACCAATTAATAAACCCAAGAATATTGTTGCATGGGTATTCCATGTTGTAGTTCACTTCCTTGTTCCTCCGTTTATTGGCATATGGTTATATCTTTTCCATCCTCCAGGAGCAGCCAAATTATTTATATGGAGTATGTGTTTACAAACTGTAGCTATTTTATTGACAAATTTGGTGTTCCCTAATGCAACTCCCTTGTTCATTAAACTTTACGGGGAAACCGCAAAACCTACATTTGATATGATCTATACCGATGGACTCACAAGTGAAGACATGAGGTTTAGTAGAATGTTACAGAGGGGAGTCTACTATGCCACTCCAAATAAATTTGCATCATTTCCATCAATGCATAGTGCTCTTTCTTGTTTGGTATTCTTTTTTGTATGTTATTATTCAAAATGGTCTGCATTTAAGTTTCTTGGCTTGATTAATATACTTGGCCAATGGTGGTCGGAATTATACTTTGACCATCATTGGAGAATGGATAGTTTAGGTGGATTGTTGTATGCCATTGCAGTTTGGATATTCTTAAAGAATTGGAAGCATGGCTTGAACAGTGTCAATGATAAATTTCGTCGAGCTAGAGAGCGTAGGGACTTAAGAAACGGAAGAACAATGGGAACGATACTATTTAGAAACACTAGATTTCGAGACTTTTTCGATCCGTTACTTTAGCCCAGTAGTTATAGTTTTTAGTTGACCTATAAAGGTTTTAAAATACAAGGAATTTGACGTGTGTATTTTTATTTTTATTTTTTTGGAATTGGTATAATTAAGTAAGTTTCTCTTCAATACTTGGGATGATACCCGTACCGTAGTTCAATGGGAGGGATGTGTTGATGAGGCCACTTGCCAAAACATTATTGACAACATTGGAGGGGGGTTGGGGGGGGGGGTATCAAATTACTTCCAATCTTTGGATTATACCATTCCTGAAGATACCAATATTGCCAATTTTATTCTTGATTTAATCGCCCCTACCGATGGTAATTCAAACAAGTCAGAAAGAAAAGAAAGAATTAAAAGGCTTATTTCCAATTGGATCTATTGTCGGCAAAACAATGAAACCATAAACCCAAAGGAGATTGACTTGCTGAAATATCACCGTGTACGAGTACCTTTCAGGTCATGGTTTATTTACTATTGTCACTAGACTATATCTTAACCAATTCAGATCTTTTGACATTTTATTTACTATATTGTTTCAAATTCTTATTATTGGGGTTATTGCCCCCCCTTTTTCTTTGATCCTTTGAATAATACTCAGAAAGGAATTAGCAATAGACTTGGCATAGAGCAAAATGTGGTGGCGGTGTTCTTTCTTGGTTTGAGGAACAATTTTGCTTTGTACCCCAATTGAAAGAAATATATTTAATGAATGAATTGCCGATTGAAATTGTACCATGCTTGATCTTCAGTGCTCTAATTGACTTTGCTGCCTGGGTTGCCTAGAAATGCAACCATGTTCTTCAGTATGTTCTTGGCTTGAGTTGTCCCTATCAATATTGGTGAGTCATTGGGTATGGTCTTTAATGGTAAATTCTTTATCGAGAGGGTATGGCTACCAATCTTTTGGCAACTTCGATGACATTTGCAGTATTTATGGCTGGCACTATGTCTCTTCACATACCAAGTTTCTTTAGAGCACTAAACTGGATAAATCCATTAAAGTATGCCGTTAATATAACTGTTCACTTCGGGTTCAAAGACCAAGTATTTTTCATGCCCAGCTGATTGACTGTTGTTTGACCACTGGTGATACTGTGCTTGAATTTTTCCATCTTAAAAAGCAATGTTGGCGTTGAGCCCGTTTTGGTAGTCTTGTGGCATGCTTAGTTGTTTGCAGAATACTTGCAGTGTGTTTTAGCTGCTTATATTAAAGTTGGATATTATATTCAACTTGCATATGATTAGATTTAAAAACAATACAATTAATTTATTTCTATTTAGATATTAGAGAAACAATAGAGTTATATAAATAATTTTTGATTATAATAATCCTTAACATTCGATCAATTCAACAACATCTAAAGTGACTGGATGGCATTGATACGCAATTGGTTCGTCGTATAAATTATAGAAATTTCCTGATGCACATTGGTAAAATTTTGTTGAATTACCCAAAGCTAATTGTCCATCCTTGGTAATTGACCAACCAGCACAGTAAACAGCACCATGTTGGGGAGTTGGGCCATCAAATTGGAACTGATGACCAGAGACAATACTACCAATTCTATTGTCTGAATCTCTTAAAATGGAATCTTTCAAAGACATTCTTAAAGTGGAATTGGAATAGCAAGCAACTGAATAAACTGGAGAAACAAATTCATCTTCTGGAACAGGTCCTTCTTCGTATTGTGGTCTCTTCTTTCCATTACCATGTCTTCCTGATGAATGTTTCTTTCTTTGTCTGTCAATTTGTCTATGTTCTCCATCATCATCTTCATAGATTTCTTCAACAGTTTCAACATCATCACTTAAATCTTCTTCAACGCCACCAGCAGCATCAATGGCGTCTTCTCTCTTTAGCAACTTATATTCGAGAGTTTCTTCCTCTTCTTCGTCACCGTCGACGTCTTTCTCTTTATGTTTCTTACCATCAGTGTTGACTTTTTGGACTTGGCCATCCATGATTTGAACAATTATGTCTTTTGTTTTTGTGGGTTTGGGTGCGGCGGTAACAACCGAAGTGATAAAACTGGTAGTTAATGATCTTTCAATGGTTGAAATTGGAGGTTCTTCTAATTCACCTTCGTCATTGACCAAATAAGGATTAACAACAATACCAAATGAAAAGGGGATTGATTCATAGCTTCCTGGTAAATAATCACAAGTTGGTTTTAAGGAAGACCAATCATCACCATTTGCGGGAACATAATAACCGCTAATAAGTAAAGCTCTGGATAATAAGATCGAAACGGATAATATCAATGAAGGGAACATCATCATTGGTTATAGCAGTAGTGGTAAAGGTTGATTTTCTTTCTGATTAGTAAAGGTGGAAGTAGGAAAGCTTTAACTTGAAAAGAAAAAGAAAGAGTGGACTATTTGTAAACTAAATCTGTGTTTTTGACGTTAATCGATTTAAATAGTTGCAAAAAAAAAATATGAGCCTCACATAGTTGCAACAAAAAAAAAAATCGCAACCAAGAATTAAATCATTGCAACGACATTCTTATTTAGGTTGGAAAGTATTATGTTACTGATGGTGGTACTCTTGAAAAGTTATGGTCAACTTTCCCAAGTTGTATTTCTTGACTTTTGAGAAAATGTGTGTGTGTGGGGGGGTTGGTGGTGTAGGTAAGACAGAACCAAGTCATCTTCAAGTTTTTGCCATACTTGAGAATTCAACTTTTAATCATATTTCCAATTATTTCAGTGTTCCTAGAGATCACGTATAAGCTCACCAGTGGTAAGGAGAATTTCAAATAATCATACTTCTTCCCACAGTTACCCCGTTATTCCACCTAACCAAATCCGAAGCCCGCTCCGTTGGATTATTTAGCAAATATCCACGACCCGAACCAGATCCAACCACCAACAGAAAAAAAAAAAAGCAATGATGTCCAACAGAATTCACAAGATTAATAATCAGAGATTCTTGATAGATCGATACACTCACTCATCCCCACACAATACAGAAAGTAAAAGATGTTTAGAAGAGCATTATTGAACACCTCCAGATTCGTATGTTAGATATAGATTACCGAAGGGCCCCTTTTTTTTTTACAGCTGTAGAACAAAACCAAAAACCAGTACTAACTGAGATCCATAGACTCCAATCAGAGCTACTCCAAAGTTCATCTCGGTAAGATTGATGTCAACCGAAATCAAAGAAGCTATAGATAAGGCCGTTGGTTCATCCCCAGTTGTACTCTTTATGAAGGGTACACCAGAGTTCCCACAATGTGGATTTTCCAGAGCTACCATTCAAACATTGGGTCAACAGGGAGTTGACCCAGAGAAATTCGCCGCCTATAATGTTTTAGAAGATCAAGAGTTAAGAGATGCCATTAAGGAATACAGTGAATGGCCAACCATTCCTCAATTATACGTCAATGGACAATTTGTAGGTGGGTGTGATATTATTATGCAAATGTCAAAAAGTGGTGAATTGGCTGAATTGTTAGAAGAAAATGATGCATTGGTTCCTGAAGAAGAAGATGAAGAAGTTATTCAATCAGCTAATATTAAACCAAATAGAGATTAGAAATGTGGGGTGGGGACATTTGCTGCTGAGTAAATTTTCTGTATATATATATATTTATAAAGCATAAGCAATCTTGGGAAATAATTATTTATTTATTGAGGTGTATGAGAAGGTAGGTGAATGCAAATAAACGTAAATCGAATTTCAAATGATCTACTTTTTTTAACCCTTTCAAAGCCGTAGGAAATGCAGCCATCTGCGCTTCAACGTCCACGATGATACTACATAAAACAGCAAGGGTTGGCGTCTCGTTTCGAATGACTAAACCATAAAACCGAAAATTCGGTTCTTAACCCAATTTACTCGATTCAATATAATAATAATAAAAAAATGCTCAAATCATATTAAACTATAAACACAGGAAGATATACATTACAATATGCTAATAAATAAAATACAAAAAATCAATCAATCACTTCATACTTTTTTCTAAAAAACTCCATAAGCATATCCTTTGTGAAATGAACGAAAGAATGAATGAATGAATAAATAAATAAATAAATAAATAAATAAAACATGCATAAACCTTTTTTTTTTTAAGCACACTCACAAACTTCAGTTGGAGTGCTGCTATTGGTCGACGAGACGCTGCTCTTCTTTACTGATTTTCTTCTCGTTAATAAATTGGAATCATTTAAGGTTAATGTAAACTTATATGAATCTCCATTTATACCAGATATGATTGATGAAGATCTAGTTTGAGAGTCTGCTTCAGATGCTGATTCGTCGGATGTGTTGGTAAGGGTGGTAGATAAGTATTCTTCTTGTTCCAAGTACTTTGGAGAAAATATCGATTCATGATTATCCTTCATTTTAAGAGTAGGTGAATGTTTGATTTGCAAACTAGTTAGTTCATCACCCAATTCAGCAACTTTATAATCTTCATCATCATCTTCTTCTTCTTCTTCTTCTTCTTGAGATGCATCGTCGTCAAACATATCATCCATAGCTTTAGGATATGGTGTCCTTAAATATCCAACATGTTGTGGTTGAACTACACTATCGTCATCTTCATCTTTCTCATTACCCTCATCTTCATCTTCCTCAATATCCTCGTCTTCATCTTCCTCAATATCCTCAACATAATCAGCATTTTCCAACTTTTCCTCAGTCATAGCAGGATTATCAAAAACTTTCTTAATGGCCTCAGCTCTAGGAGATAACGCCGCTTCATCGGAAAACGGTACCTTCAAATCATCAGTATCGTCAACGACATGATGAACTTCATAACTCTTAGTTTCGAAATAATGAGTGGGTTCTACTGGTACTGGTAATGTAGTAGTAGTAGTAGTAGTAGTCTTTGGTTGGGATTCAAGCCAGGGATGTCTCCATATTTCATCAATGGTAATTCTTTCATCGGGATTGATCGTCAACATTTTTGAAATCAAATCCTTGGCATCATTGCTAATTTCATCCCACCACGGTTTTAAGAACACATAATCACCCTTCAAGATCTTAATGGTTAAATTATTTGCATCATCGTCATAAAATGGTGGGAATCCACATAGGATGGTATATAAGAAACAACCCAATGACCAAATATCCACTGATTTTGAATAATAATTTTTAGATTTTTTAAGCAAAAAATGACGTGTATTACAAGTTATCACTTCAGGGGCAGTATAGCCAGCAGTACCACAAGGAGTTTTTAAATGAATGTCATTAACTTCATCAACAAGTTGTTTAGCTAACCCAAAGTCTGCCAATTTGATTGAACCTATAGTACCACCACCAACGTGGGTTTTATAATCACCTTCGTCAACTTTATTTTCATCATCTGATACACGTAAAGTTTTTTGGAATTCAGCTGGGGGTCTTGGAAAATATGGTATCTTTTTAAATAATAAGTTCTCGGGTTTAATATCACGATGGACGATATTCAATTTATGTAATTCACCAATAGCTGATAATAACTGTTTGAAGATATGTTTTGATAACTTTTCTGAAAAATAAGTATATTCAATAATCTTATTAAAAATCTCACCTCCATTACAATATTCCAATATCAAGAAACAATGATCAGGGGTATCTACTGAATCTAATAAATTTAATAAATTTGGATGATGGCCTATCGTCTTCATGATTTGAATTTCATTTCTAATATTATGAAACTGTTTGCTTGATAAATGCGCCTTATTTATAATCTTTATAGCAACAGTCAAATCTTTAGATGTATCTATTGCCTTGTATACTGTTGAAAATGCACCTTCACCTAAGGTGCCTATTAGGTTGTACTTTGAAGGTAGGTCGGGATAAAAATCTGTAAAGTCTTTATCAGATGCAAATGTGGAGTCTTGAGTTAATTCGGATGTGGTGGTCTCGGCGGTCATAATGTTGTCATCTGAATAGTTGAAGTCTTCGGTATTGGAAATAATGGAAGAATGTATTGAACTCTTCTCCAATAAGTCCGGGGAAGAATGATGGGTGGTGATCTTGGTAGCAGGAGAATTAGTAGGAAATGTAGACAATTTTTCGGTTGATCTTGCAGGTTCGGAAATGGCAGTTGTATAAGAAGTCTCTGTAGTAGGTACAGTATTAATAAATAGCTTTCTAAAGTTCTAAAAGGAATGTTAGTATACCTTATCAAGGGTATTTATAATAAGTTATAATAATAATAAGACAAAATTGAAAGCAACAAAAAAAAAAACGATGGTATAAAAAAAGAAAAGCGTTTAAAGAATGGGGAATTGATATACCTTGTTTCTCACTCCACGCTACAACGCAAATAATTCTTGGTTCTTCATTTTAAACTGTCGCTTCGGCAAATCTCTTCATTGTTCGGGATTTTTTTTTTCGGCGTTAGACAACAACAACAAAAAAGTCACCCTACCCCTTTGTCATAGTGCATAATTTTTTGGTTCCGACACGCAAGTTGCTTACTTTGCTATTATCATTTATGGATCATGCCGAATTGGAACAAGCAATGCATAACTGATTAAACCAAAACGTTGAAGACATTAAGTCATGCTAAATATTCTGGAGAGGTTAAACTGGGATGATCAGGTTAAATGTGGAGTCACTTGCTCTAGAAGTTTTAACTCAAGCACAAAGTTGAAATGGGTAATGGTTTTGCTTTGTCTTTTTTTTTATTTTTGCTTGTCTTCTTTCGGGGTTCGGTTAGAATTTATTCATTTGCATCACGCGAGAATTGAATTGGCCGTGCATATCGTAGGAGGGAGGGGAGGGGGGGAGATGGAAATGCGGGTGGTTGAACTGAAGAATGTAGGAACACTCGTACTTATACGTCATTTTGTCTTGTGTTATCAGATTATTTAAAAATGTTATACATACGTCAACAATTGGCATTATGTTTTCTGATTGATTATTGTGGTTGTGGTTGTAGTTAGTAGTTAGTGGCTATTATAGTCAGGACTGGTATTAGTAGTATACTAAAAAGGAATGCTAAGTATTTTTTGAACGGTTGTTGTATTAAGAATTATTGTTGTTGTTGTTGTAGTTGAAATTAATTCTTAGTATTGGTGGAGGAAACTTTTCTCTACTGATAAAGAAAAAAAAACTGTGGCTGGAATGTAGTACAGAAGGAAAAAGGAGAGGATTAATGTTGTAAATGTTACTGCTGTTGTTGATGTGAATACTGAGTTGTAATTAGACTTGATTCATTAATTAATTACAAGTAGTCAGTTGCTTTCATTGATTAATTTATGTCGTTGTAAGTGTTCTTGTTGTAAATGTTTGATGTCGTTGTTAGTCAGTTTTGATATCGTTGTTATCAGTTACTAGGGGGTTACAATTTGATAATTAAAAGCGATAATATTACAATTGTAGTTAGAAGTTAACGGATTGCTAGCTGTTATTGAATAAGTATTAGATGAAACTCAAAGACCAACCTTCACCAAACTGGCGGTCAATAAATCCTGATTGGAATTTACTGCAGTTTTATAATCTGTAGAAAGATGAATTTATTTTTGAAAGAGAGAGAAAAGCATGATTATGTAATCGATTATTTTTATTTTTATTTTTATTTTTATTTTTATTTATTTTTATCTTTTATTATTGTTATTATTTTATTTTTTTTTGTTCTTGAGGGGAATTGAAACAAACTTTTTTCTTTCATTCTTTTCTTTCTCAATTGTTTGTTTGGGCTGATTGGGTGGCTACTGTTGTAGGTGATTGTTCTGTCAATGTAACCTCTGCTATGTGATGTCATTGATCTCCCCACCTTCATGATGATGGCGAGGATAAGGAAGACGGAACAATGCGGATGTATTACTACCTTTAGAAAGACTACCTCCTGGCTCTGTGGGTCATGTAATCATGTTTATAATTAGAAAGGTAACTCAGATTGAGGTTGGTGAATAACAATAACAAAAAAGAAACTGTGGTCTGCTGTTCTATAAATAGGCTGGTTACACGTTCTATACCTAGTCAGGTGTTATCTCAACTTTGTTTAGAACCTTATCAGTGGCTGACTCCCTCCATCGTGTCAAATGTGGTGGTAGTGGTAGTGGTGGCGGAGGTGGAAGAGGATGGATAAGTGACCTTCGTAACCATCAAAAAAGCCTTTGTCCAGTGTAAAGGAGAAGGCAAAAAAAAAATTGTTTATTTTCTGCATTTCGTATTAAATTTATTATTTCCATTGCGAAATCTCCGCAATCATTAACTGACAACCTTCCAAATTTTTAATCCGAATAATATTTTCATGCAATGAATTAATTGATTGCAGCTGATGGAGCGTCTACCAACAGTGATAACTACTGTTATGTGTCCCCAAAAATGCATGCTTGAACTACGAGACTGAAATATGCAATCGTTATATTGCTCAAGCATGTGACATTTTCTGATCATATTAAAGTGGAGGTGTGTCCTCTTCCTTCAACCAGTGACAGCCTAGCAAAATACAGCAACTTTAATTCCAATGTTTATAGTTTCAAATGAAACAGACAAGAATAAATCGAAGGTTTCACAACCTTATGCTTTATGCTTTTAGTCAATATCGTCAAGCTATATATAGAATGAAAGGCTAATTGTCTTTTCTTTTATTCAAAAGGCTATTGTTAAACTATCATAGAACCCACACCCTCTCGCTACTCCACATTTAAATTAACAACTTTCTTCCCCGAACTGTCAATGCATAGTTGCGTCATTTGGAGATTCATAAATGATTGCATATTGAAGATCCTCGGGATGCCTCAGCTTAGGTGTTGTCACTATTTTATTACATACACTACAGTGTGACCATGCCAATTAGTTGTTTGTTATAGGTTTCCTTTTTCTTGTAAGCGCAATGAGGGTACTCGTATTACTCTAACCCCTTGCTTATAATTATTCCTTTTGCCAAAATGACTAAACCTTTGAATTTGCGTGATCACCAATCTACAACACAAGCTCTGTAGCAATGTTTTATTATTTACAAGTACAATGAGTTGTCCAAAATCACAATAGGTGGATCAAACTAGAAAATAAAAGTTGAAATTCTAATTTTATTTTTGTTCATTGTTCATTGTTCCAAAATTCGAAATGGGTCCCACGGCAATCTTCCTCTCTCCCCCCCCCATAATATCATAAGCCATTGAAGACATATTCTTCCTCCTCC
>JAJMHC010000248.1:0-22933 GCA_030582855.1 Hemisphaericaspora lyxosophila | reverse complement strand
TGACTATGACGCTTGAATGGACCAATGATGGTGGCGAAACATGTTTGTGTTCTCATAAAAAAAGCCAAAAAATCAAAAAATCAAAAAATCAAAAAAAAAAAAGAACCAAATTCTATTGGAAACTAAGATCTTTCTGAAGTCGGGAAATAGCCGCCAAAATCGAACTTGGAACTAAGTTAGTATTGTAATTGATGTGTATTCATGGGAAATTAGAACATACCGTCTTCAATTGGAGTGACTTAAACCACCTCAGAACTAATCTTGCTGTCCTATAAAACTTGGTTCGGTGAAGTTGATTTGTGACAACCACTCATGGAATCGTTTTTGATTTCTTAAATTGAGCTTAAAAGTAAGTTAGTATTATCATTATGGTATAGATATGACGATGTGATACATACCAGGCTCAATTGAAGTAAATAAAAACTCTAATATGAATAAAGTCAAACAAACCAACTTGAAGAAGAAGAAAAGAAAGTGACATAAAAATGTTTTTGTTTTTGCCGCAAATAGCATCTATTTATACTCGAAAAAAAAAAACAGTGAATTTTTGCAATCAGTGGCATTGACCACAAATACACCCGAGCTGCATAAGTTATAAAAATTTTGCTAAGCAGATAGAAAAGATAGATTTGATTAGTGTATTTAAGTTCTATGTATCTCTTAGGAGCATACCGCCAGTTTAATTGATCCATTAGATTAGACTTGTTCGTTTGTCTAGAATCCATTATCTGGCTTCCAACTTCATCTACATCAGTATTAACTTCTGCCTTGGAAGGAATCTTCATCTAAGAATTCAAACTGGGGAAATAATGTCTCGATCAAGTGATGGATCGACCTCCGGTACATCGAATGCATCTATCTCAACCCCCGCTTTCTCCTATTTTTCTCTTTGGCTTATTATGGTGTAAGTAATATCATGGCTGTTAGGTATATAGATGGAGCAGTTAAGTTTTGGGTTCGCAGAGTATGATTATCACCTTCCAAGGTCATAAATCATCAATCACCCAATTGGAATGGGACAAAAGTGGAACACGGTGGATGGTACTAATGAATCTTTGATTATCTTGTGGGATTTAGTGGTAGATTGTCTAAATCAAAGGGACATAAGGGTCCAATTAGTGGTGTGGGATTTTTTAATCCCTCTGAACCTAAAATTCCACTATCAATTCTTTGTCTAAAGCCTCTGTCTTTATTTTCAGCTTCAAAAAAGCTCTATGTTGTCTTATTTGGTTTTATAATACTCTCTCTGCACTCCATTTGGGGAATTGTGCCCGGGCGAGTAGAAGGTACTACATCTATTTGAATGGAGTCTTCTCTTCTCAAGTTGGTCTCATATTGTTTGTTCTTTCTCATTAAAACCTTTAGAGGAGGAGGAGGAGGGGGGTGCTTCTTGAGTTCTTCTTTAATCTGTTTGAGTCGCTTTTCCTGTCGAACTTTTGCTGGCAGACGGGTAGGTTAGGAGACTGAATCAACAAAGATTCTAAGGGTGATTTGTGAAGACCGGTTCAACTTTGTGAATTAATTTTTTAATCATTTTTATTGAATATAAATGTATAATGTATAAAAGTTGCAAATGAATATATAAATAAATATTCGGAAACGTTGGTTCCCACAAATATTCAAATTTTTTTTTGCAGCTTTATGCAATGGAGGTTTTGCGATGTTTTTTTGTCAGCTGGGAAGAGCAATTGGGACTTTGCTTGTATCACATAAGGTTAACCAAACAGGTATTGGCAGTGAGAATGACAGCCCCAAGTGATCTATTTATTCGGTTGAATACCCAGGAAATTTAATAAGCTCTAGGTAAAAAAAAAATAGCTCGTGGTTCTCATCCCACTGCTTTGAAAAAGAATGCATGGTAGCCCAGAGTTTCTTAAACCCCTCTCGGGAATCTACCATGACCATGGATGATAAAAATAGAGATGCTCTGTGCTATTCATAGGGTATTAACATATTCTAGTGTAAAATTGTGCCAGTGATTTTTTTCCGATTAACCTACTCTTTACTTGCGATATTGCATGTGTAGATAGATTTAGTCACATGTTGAAATGAAATTGGATTGGAAGAGTGTTTTGTTTTTTGTTTTTTGCAACCCAGTTTCACTTTCTTTCTAGAGAAAGAGTTTAATCAACCCCAAAATCCTTTGAATCGTGGGTTTGAGGTAAATCATTGTGTCCTTCATGCATGCATATCCACTTCATTGATCCTTGATGAAAGAATGGATTTATTAGATTGATAGTTGAAGTGTTTTGAATTGGTTGCCAATTGAATATTTTCAATAAGCGTTGTATAGAAGGTTATGAATAAACTCTCAATTGGTAACAACAACAACAACAACAACAACAATCATAATCGATTTACTCATGGATAAATTACAATTGTCCGTGCACTTACTTTATATACTCCTGCCAAACTGCCGTCAACGGCCATACTCAGTCCATTGGTGGTTCGAACTCATTACCATGGCGGAAAAACAACCAGATATTTGCCCAAAGAATTGTTTGTTCGCAGTGTTCAACGGGAAATAATATCAAATATTATTATTATTTTATTTTTTTTTTTGCATAGACCCACAAAAAAGAAAGTTAAATAAAAACCATTCGATTTTGAAAAGAAACAATTTTTTTTTTATTTACTTTTCGCTAATTACAACCTCATTTTTTTTTTTACTTTCAACCATCTCACCTCCTTGATACCACCTGGCTATTTCACTCAATTAATAGCTAGTTCACATCCTATATTTATTCATTCAAATCTTGCAAATCACACCACCATGGCATATGTTGAAGAACGCTATCATGACCCTATTATATCACTAGTCCAGGACCCAAACCTAAATAAAGACCAAAACAAGTCTACAGAACTCATAAGGTTGATTCACAATATAGCTGAAAGAAAGGTATCCAAATTATGTTCTTCGGCATTCATTATATTACAAACTTTAGAAAAAATACAATTAAAACTTAAAAGCTGGGAATTTTTATCATTAGATTATAACAGTGAATATCATTTCGAAAATAGCGATAGTAATATTAAACAATTCAATACTGGTATTGCAGATAAAGTTATAGTAGCCTGTACTGAGATAAATGCCAAAATATCAAAAATATCTTCAGATATTGATTTTATAAGTAAATCATCGAGAACCCTATCCCCGTTAGATTTGATTTCAGATAGTGGAACGATGTTGACCACATTGATACTTCGAATAATCAAATTAAAAAATGAATTGGCAGAATTATTATCAGTGTCATATCTGAAAGCAAAATTGATTGTAATGGGAGAAGAATTGGAGGCTATGAATGAAGACAAATCAACAGTAGAAGCCTATAAATCATTCATTGCCAGCTTGTTACGACAATTGAATGAAGCGATACAAGAAGCGGACAATGATGCAAAATATGAATGTCTTGCTATGATTAATGATATGGAACGAATGTTTGAAAAATTCAAATTGGAAAGAATGGTGGATACTATTGAACAAACCATGGAATATTCTTTAGTGGAATCACCTCCAATCACCCCTCATCATCGACGTTTATCAGAAGTTGGATATTCTGAGTATGATTTCGAATACTCCGATTCAGATATCAATAGTTCAACATCGCTGACTCACCAGCTTCCTCCAATAGTTCACTCTATCACAAAACAACCCAGTCAGTATGGTAAGGATACTTTATCAACCGTCTCGTCGGTACATAAACTGAACATCACTGACGAATTACCATACTTAATGACCGCATTTAGCTCAGCTAAAAATATGGAAGAAGATATATCACATTATACCAAAGAATCTTCTTCAACACGACAATCATCGGTGACACCACCCAAAAAGGCCAGGTCGCCTTTAGGTCCAACACCTCCACCTAATTTTCTCAATCAGGAACAGCAACAACGGCAACAACAGCAGCAACAACAGAAGCAACAGCAGCAACAGCATACAGCAAAGAAGAAGGTATCTTTCCATAAGGCATCACACTTACCAGATTCTTCTCTATATAGTGAAAGCATCGTCATTGGCCAAACTCCACAATTACCAAATCCATATATGAATAGTTCTATATTGTCGAAATTTGGAATCCGCCCCCAGGTTGTATCGATCCCCACTGCACCTCAGGCTATATCGAAGTTTAAGGCTATTAAAGAGAGGAGGGAAGAAAAAGACGAACAAGAAGGGATTAGGGAATTTACGTTGCTTACTAGAGAGAATTTAAGAAGTCATGAAATTTTGAAATTGGAAGCTACTTTTGATGATTTTGTGGATTAGCTTTAAATGGGTATTTATTTATAATAACTTTTTTTTTTTAATATATTAACGTTAGTTACGAGAGAGAGAGAGAGAGAGAGAGATAAAAAAAATCATCAGTACAAAGGTAAGTTTGGATACAATCAACATGTCCCTATTACACTATAAAATGGTAATATTTATACAATTTACTTACTCTTAAAAACCAGTTGTCTTTGTGACTGCCCTCTTTGAGCTACTGCACTTGTACAATTCCTTAACAAAACTTTCTCCCCAATAACCAGAAGTGTATTTGGAAATATATCCAAATAATCTTTTGAAATTAATCTCCTTCTTTTCTTCGGGTAAGGTTAAACTCTCCTTAATGGATTCACTTAATTCTTCGGTATTCCAAGGATTTACAATTATAGCTCCATTTAAAGATTGGGCAGCCCCAGCAAACTCAGATAAAATCAAGGCCCCCTTACGTTCTTGTTGACAGGCAATATATTCATAACTGACCAAATTCATCCCGTCTCTAGTTGAACTAACCAAACATACATCACTGACATTATATAAACTTATCAATTCATCGAATGGGATAGATTTATGTAAGTAATGAATGGGGACGAACTCAACAGTTCCAAATTGTCCATTTATTCTACCTACCAATTCATTAACTGTGGATCTTAAGTTCTGATATTCTTCCACATCACCACGAGATGGGACAGCAACTTGGACAAGAACAACTTTTCCGATCCATTCGGGATTTTCAGTCAAGAAAACTTCAAATGCATGAAGTTTTTGAGGTACCCCTTTAATATAATCAAGTCTATCGACACCAACAATAACTTTACAATCTTTGAATTTTTCCTTCAATTGAGTAATTCGTTGAATGACACTAGGTTTGGATAATCCTTCAATAAAATTGTCGACATCAATTCCGATTGGGAACGCACCTATACTTATAGATCTACCCTCAAATTGAATCCCATTTGGCAACGTGGTTACGTGGGGCACGATTCTTGAGACTGAAGAAAGAAAATGTCTGGCATAGTCATAGGTATGGAATCCAATAAGATCACAACTCAATACCCCTTCTAAAATCTCTTTACGTACCGGTAAGATTCTATAGATTTCGGAAGATGGAAATGGAGTATGTAAGAAGAACCCAATACGGATATTCTTTTTAGTGTTTCCAATTTCATTTCTTAACATTTGTGGCAAGAGCATTAAATGATAATCATGAACCCAAATCATATCATTATCATTAACTTGAGATGCAATATCCATAGCGAATCTCTTGTTAGCTTCTATATATGCTGCCCAAGCATTTTCATCAAAATTCATTTCCCCAGGATGATAATGGAAGAGTGGCCACAAGATACTATTTGAGAACCCATTATAATGTAAATCTGCAACTGTATCAGAAAGGAAGATAGCAGTACAATTGAATTTCTCCTTTAAGTCATTATTAACTCTCTCTTGTTCGTTTTCAGGTAATTCTAACCCTGGCCAACCTAACCATTGAAACTCGGTTGATTTCTTAAGCCCCTGTAAGGCGGTAACTAAACCACCAGAAGACATTGAATAGGTGTAGGATCCATCATTGGATCTTTTGATTGTAACTGGTAATCTATTGGAGACTACTAAAACTTTACCTTGTACCATTGTTGTTGTTGTTGTTGTTGTTGTCGTGAGTCCTTTGTGTTGGTGTTCAATTGGTGTTGATAAGGAGGTATAGCAATTGCGCAGTGTGTAAGAAAAACAGAAGGTATATAAACTATGGAACAATCAATTGGTTGATGTTGCAGTTGAAAATAATAGTGAGAATGTGTATTGAATGGGGGTGTGCTGGGTGTGTGGGTGTCGGTGTGGGTGTGTGGGTGTGGGGCGTGCGTATGTTGCATTTGACAAGGGGGGGTGAGAGAGAGCTTCTAGATTTTTCCAGATGTGTGAATTTGAACACATCTGATGATGTCATACAAATGCAGCAACTGAAAAACAAAAAAAAAAAAAAAAGAGCTCTGATTTAATTATGTTCGTGTGAGTAGGCACACCCTTCCTAATTAGGAAGTCAACGGATGGGTTACTTTTCACTACAAAAAAAAACACTTCACCGAAAAGTTGTCTTTTTTGACCAGTAAAAGGCGAATCAACATTTAAGGCTGTACTGCCATCAAACATAGAAGCACATAGATCAGTAGCAGACATGTACAATCCATACGGGAATTCTGCTGATACGTATCAGCAGAATCATCAGCGTCAAGTCAACCAGCAACACCAACAACACCAGCAACCCCAACAACCCCACCAACTGCAATACCAACCACAACAGTTTCAGCAACCACAACAGTTTCAACAACCACAACAGTTTCAACAACCACAACCGCAATTTCAACAAAATAATTCCCCATTTCAACAGCCAAATTTGCAACACCCACAGCCTCACCATCCCACTCAATTCAGCCCACAACAACAAGCAATGCCACTTCCGCAGCAACCTCAAGATATATCTCACGGTCAACAAGGGTTTAATTTCCTTAATGATCCAGCAGCTGCGTTGGCTTCACAATTTGCTCGTAGCGGACTTCAGCAATCCAATCAATATCTTCAAGAGAATTTCGGGGCATTTTCAGGTGATATCAAAAATTATTTCCAAATTTCTAATTCATATGTATTTCGTAAGATTATGTTGATCTTATTTCCTTATAGACATAAAGACTGGAATAGAATATCTACTAAAGAAACCGGTCAAAATCAATTTTTACCTCCTAGTCATGATGTTAATGCTCCTGATTTATATATCCCTATAATGTCATTTGTTACCTATATATTGTTATGGGCGGCATTTCAAGGGTTAAAAGGAGATTTCCATCCGCAATTGTTTGGGTATTTATCTTCTCAAACAATAGCATTTTCGATCTTAGATGTTGTTATTTTTAAGACTGGATTATATTTATTGGGTTGTGACCAAAGTAAGATTTATGATATTGTAAGTTTTGCTGGTTATAAATATGTTTCCATCATTGTTTTACTTTGTTTGAAACATTTAATTGGTGAATGGTTAGGTGTTGTTTACTACTTTATGGTGTTGTTATTGATTGCTAATTTGTCAATATTCTTGATGAGATCATTAAGATTCTTAATCTTACCTAATACCTCCTCCACTGCCTCAAACAGTGTCACCACCAGACAGCGTAAAATTAGAATTCAATTCTTGTTTATATATTCGGTGATTGTCCAAGGGCTTATCATTCTTTATATGAGCAAGTAAAGGGATAATATAGAGAACACAAAAGGAGGAGGATAAATCAGGAGGGATTGATTTATCATGACACCAAAGTTAACCTTGTATAGCATCCTTCTGTATAAACACTCTTCTGTATCACTTTTAAAATAAATGAAAAAATAGCCAACGGTGTTGGATGTGTAAATGGTTTTGTTATATGATGGTTTCTGTTGTTTTTTTTTTTTTTTTTGATACTTTAGTTGGTCAGCCGTGGCTGCCTCTAACCTACTTGTCGTACTGGTTGCTGCCCATACCTGGGTTCTCTAGCTGCGCTCCCATGTGGGTGTGTTTTTTCTCTCTTTTTTTTTCTTTTTCTCTTTTTCACTTTTTGGCTACGCGTCAAATTTCGACTCCATCAGCCAAACGCGTTGGTTGTAAATTTTTTTGGTTTTCCAATTTCGATCAGTTTCAAATTCGTTGCAAGATCGTACTGCCCTCAACTCTCATCCCTACCAACTACCACTAATACTACCAAGAGTGTTTTCTTTTTTTCCCACATTTTGCATTGCATACGTATATATATAATCAATAAAAAAAACCACACTCACACACACACAGCAGATGTCATCATCCAGATCAAATTTCAAAGGCTCAACATCGGCCCGTTTTGTCAAGAATGAAATCTCAAGTAAATACAGATCACAACAGCCAAAACAGCAGGAAGTGGTAGATCCGTATGTGGCGAACAATCCCATGTTAAACGATGCCCATCAAAAGAAAGAATTGGTGGCTCGTATCGATAATATCGACTCCCTCATGGGGTTTGATCGTATGGAACACGGCGAACACGATGGGAGCAAACCTAGAAGAGGTTGGTTAATCAATATGCATGCTACTACTATCCCCAGTGAAGATTATCTTGCGGGATACTCAGGAGTCGATTATTATTTCTTGGATGAAGAAGGTGGAAGTTTTAAAACCACCTTACAATACGATCCATATTTCTTCCTTGAAGTCATACCAGGTAGAGAACTGGAAGTTGAAGAATGGGCAAGAAAATTTTTGGAAGGTTGCAATGTTAAAAATTTGACTCGAGTGTTGAAAGATGATTTAGCATTGCCCAATCATTTGGTGGGACTAAAGAAGAATTTAATCAAGTTGACTTTTCATAATGTTTCTGATTTATTGGCTGCTAGGAGACTTTTACAGCCAATTATTAAAGATAATCAAATGAAACGTGATTCAAGAGATATTTATAAAGTTTTGCATTATGGTAATAACAATTCTAGTTATAATGATACTAACAAAGATTCTAATACTGACCCGGCCACATTCATAGATGATATGAAAGAATTTGATGTCCCATATCATGTCAGAGTATCAATTGACAAAAATGTAAGAGTTGGTAAATGGTATAATGTATTTGCTAAACATTCCAAAGTTGAACTTGTCGAAGATAAAGAGAAAATTGCATTTGCTGATCCAGTGGTATTGGCATTCGATATTGAAACCACTAAAGCACCTTTGAAGTTTCCTGATGCTAGAATTGATCAAGTGATGATGATTTCTTATATGATAGATGGTGAAGGGTTTTTAATCACCAATAGAGAAATTATTTCTGAAGATATTGAAGATTTTGAATATACCCCAAAGCCAGAATATCCAGGTATGTTCACCATTTTCAATGAACCTGATGAAAAACACGTGTTAATGAGATTTTATGAACATGTACGAGAGGTTAAGCCAACTGTCATGGCTACATTTAACGGTGACTTCTTTGATTGGCCATTTATTGAAAACAGATCTAGATTTCATGATTTGGATATGTTTGATGAAATTGGATTTGCCAAAGATAATGAAGGTGAGTATAAATCCAAGTATTGTGTTCATATGGATTGCTATCGTTGGGTCAAGAGAGATTCTTATTTACCACAAGGTTCACAAGGTTTGAAAGCGGTCACTACAGCAAAATTGGGATATAATCCCACTGAATTAGACCCCGAATTAATGACTCCATATGCTTATGAAAAACCCCAAATCTTATCGGAATATTCCGTGTCTGATGCTGTGGCTACCTATTATTTGTACTATAAATATGTTCATCCGTTTATATTTTCCTTGTGTACTATCATTCCATTGAATCCTGATGAAGTGTTGAGAAAAGGTACCGGTACCTTGTGTGAAATGTTACTTTCTGTTCAAGCCTATGAAGGAAATATATTATTGCCAAACAAACATTCTGATCCAATTGAGAGGTTTTATGATGGTCATTTATTAGAATCGGAAACTTATGTCGGTGGACATGTTGAATCTTTAGAAGCTGGTGTTTTCAGAAGTGATATTGCCACAGATTTTAAAGTTGATAGCACCGCTATTGATGAATTGTTGCGAGATTTGCCTAGTTCAATTAAATTCTTTATCGAAGTTGAAAGTGGTAAGAAATTAGAAGACATTGAAAATTATGATGAAATTTATCAGGAAATAGAATCGAAATTATTAGAGTTAAAACACAATCCAGCAAGAAAGGAAACTCCATTGATTTATCATGTGGATGTGGCATCTATGTATCCTAATATTATGACTTCAAATCGTTTACAACCAGATTCTATGAAGACTGAAGAAGATTGCGCTGCTTGTGATTTCAATCGTCCGGGTAAGAATTGTGACAGAAGATTGCCTTGGTCTTGGAGAGGGGAATATTTCCCGGCGGAAATGAATGAATATAATATGATCAAGAGAACATTACAACATGAAACCTTCCCCAATGCAAAACATTGGTTACCTCCTAGAAGCTTTGATGAATTGTCATACACTGAGCAAGCGGCATTAATCAAAAAGAGAATAAGTGACTATTCGAGAAAGGTGTATCATAGAGTGAAACAAACCAAAGTTGTCACTAGAGAGGCCATTATTTGTCAACGAGAAAATCCATTTTATGTAGATACGGTGAGAAATTTCCGTGATCGTAGATATGAATTTAAAGGATTGGCAAAAGTATGGAAAGGTAAGATAGGTAAAATCGACAAGAACGATACCATTGCCAAGGATGAAGCTAAGAAGATGGTGGTTCTTTATGATTCGTTACAATTGGCGCATAAGGTTATTTTGAACTCTTTCTATGGTTATGTCATGAGAAAAGGGTCTCGTTGGTATTCGATGGAAATGGCAGGTGTCACCTGTCTTACCGGTTCTACTATTATTCAAATGGCTAGAGGGTTAGTTGAAAGAATAGGAAGACCGTTGGAATTAGATACTGATGGTATTTGGTGTATATTACCAAAATCATTTCCAGAAAACTTTAACTTGAAATGTAAAGATGGTAAGAAGCTTTTCTTGGAATACCCCTGTTCGATGTTGAATTATTTGGTTCATCAAAGATTCACCAATGATCAATATCAAGATTTAGTTGATCCAGATACATTCAAATATAAAACTAGATCGGACAATTCCATTTTCTTTGAAGTTGATGGTCCTTATAAAGCGATGATTTTACCTACTTCCAAAGAAGAAGGTAAAGGTTTGAAGAAAAGATATGCAGTTTTCAATGACGATGGATCCTTAGCTGAATTGAAAGGGTTTGAGTTGAAAAGAAGAGGTGAATTGCAGTTAATTAAGAATTTCCAAAGTGATATTTTCAAATTATTCTTGGAAGGTGATTCTCTTGAAAGTTGTTACCTGACAGTGGCCACTGTTGCCAATAATTGGTTGGATGTTTTAGATACAAAGGGTGGTATGTTAGAAGATGAAGATTTGATTGAACTTATTTGTGAAAATAGAAGTATGTCCAAAAGTTTAGCCGAATATGGAGATCAAAAATCTACTTCAATCACTACTGCGAGAAGATTGGGTGAATTCTTGGGTGAAGAAATGGTTAAGGATGCCGGGTTGGCAACCAAGTATATTATTAGTGCCAAACCAATTGGTGCTCCGGTTACCGAAAGAGCTGTTCCTGTTTCTATTTTCTCCCTGGACAAGAAGGAGCTTTTCTTAAAGAAATGGTTGAAGGATCCATCATTGACTACCTTTAGTCCTCGTGATATCATCGATTGGGACTACTATAGAGAAAGATTGGCCTCGGTGATTCAAAAGATTATTACCATTCCTGCCGCTTTACAGGATGTTAAAAATCCAGTTCCCAGAGTGCAACATCCAGATTGGTTACAAAAGAAGGTTAATAGTAGGGAAGATTCAAAGCAACAAAGTTCCATTGGTTCATTTTTCGGCAAATCTTCCAAAGCTGAAGTTATGGAGAAGCAAGTCAAAGATATTGAAGATTTTGGTGACGTCGATACTAGCATGCAACCTAGGGTTGGCAAGGTTACTTCGAGAAAAAGAAGAGCTGGAAGAGCTAATATTGTTTCTGACAGTGAAGAAGAAGAAAGGATGGAAGCTCTTCTAAATGGCCCTTGTCCTTCCATGACGGAAGACTATCGGGGATTCTTGCAATACCAAAAGGCCAAATGGAAGATGCAAGCTGTTAATAGACAAAGAAGAAGAAAATTGTTTGGCGCAAATGCTGACACCTCACAAAGATCAACGGTTGGAGGAATGATTCGTAAACAAGCAGAAAATATTGCTGGTACCAATTGGGAAATTTTGGAATATAAAGAAGATCCAACCAAGCCAGGCTATTTGAAAGTGTACGTTTCAGCTGGTAATAAAGTTCACTCATTTGTATTCAACGTACCTAAAAAAGTCTATGCATCATTCAAGACTGAACTTTCTAGAAGAAAATTATCCATTGCAGGTTGTGAAATTGAAAATTCAACCGCTATTCTACCAAATGGTCACGATGCTTCCAATTTATATAAATTGACCATGCCCCAATCTGTATTCCAAGAACAATTAGAAGATGTTGATAGTTTGTTACAGGATTCCAACATTTTAGCAGTCTATGAAACCCAAGTTGAGCCTGTCGAGAGGGCAATTATTGATCTAGGTAATGTGGTTAAATTTGATGACACTAGAGTTGGTGCATTAGGTAAAGGTTTAAAGAATGGATTTAGCACCAAAGAATTACTCAAGGTAGAGTCTGATGCTTATTTGAGGCGATTCGAAATGGATATGGTTTATTTATTGCACATTGTTACCAACAGTTACGAATTTTTCACTGTTTTTAAGTCTTGGGAAAACCACACTCAGATTTTTGTCTTGAAACCTTCGGCCAATGCTCAAGAATTACCATCAAATATTGATAAGATATATCGTGATATCTACCAAGCCAAGAAGAATAAGTTGGACGGATTAAGCAATGTAATTGAATATCCAAGTGAAATGACCTTTGAAACCGATTACTTCCAAGACAATACAAAGTTGTTCAAGAAACTTAACAAAGCGATTGGTAAGATACACGAAAGCAGAAGTAATAAGGCATTACTTGCGGTTCAATCTCCATTCCCCAGTCGAATAATCAATGTTTTGTCTTCAACCGCTGACTTCCCCACCATTAAAATGAATGTCAGTGAACTTACCTTGCCTGCAATTGGTTGGCAATCTTTGATTTCCAAGAGAGTAATCAATCATTATTTTGTTTTAGCATCCTGGGTTAAGAATTTGATTGCGTTATCCAAATATGGTGGTGTCCCTCTCTGTAATTTACAAATAGAAAATGTGGGGTACTTGATTGACATTGAATATGCTAGAAGATTAACTGAGAATAATATTGTGTTGTGGTGGTCAGGTAATCCTTTGCCTGATCATGGTGGGTTTGAATCTGATAGTAAGATGGACTTTGAGAGTTTGGAATTCCCGGCAATTAACCACCCGGAGATTTATGAAACTGCTTGTTTGGAGGTTGAAATAGGTACTTTGACAATCAATACTATTCTCACCAGTTCTTTAATTAATGACGCTGAAGGAACTGATTTGGCTGATGATGCTGTTCTGTCTGATAAGAACAATGGAGCTTCTACGTTTGCTGAAGATTCATTTTCATCTCCCGCCTTGGGGATCTTGAGATCAATGGTCAAAGATTGGTGGGATGATGCATTGAGAAACAATGTTAATGCCGATTCAATGATGAATAGCTTAGTAACTTGGGTTCAACGACAAAGCTCATTCTTATATGATTATGCTTTACACTATCACGTCCATAACTTAACTTCAAAGGCCCTCTTACAATTAATTGGTGAATTCAAGAGAATGAATGCTCAAGTGGTGTTTGCCAATAGAAACAAATTGTTGATTCAAACCTCCAAAGTGTCAGTTGAAAATTCATATGCTTTTGGTCAATATATCCTTAAGGCTGCTAGATCTAAACCGCTCTTTAACTTCTTGGATTTGAAGGTTGTTAAATATTGGGATCTCTTAGTATGGATGGATGAATTCAACTATGGTGGTAGATGTTGTACTGAGATCACTAATGATGAAATGCAAAACTTGGTACCGGAAAATCACTGGCAAATGAAGAAATTCTTACCAATTATTTTCAGAGAAGAATTCGAAGATTGGATTGTTATTTTCTTGGATGCTCTTTCTAAGCATAAGACTGAAACTTTGACTGGTACTCAGGCTGGTTCTCAGGCTGGTACCCCCAGAGTCACCCAAATTGTCCATATCCTTAAAGGCCAACAGAAATTAGAATCTAAGGAAACGGAAGAGGAAGACATTGCCCATGGAGTGATTGAAATGTTCAGAAAGCCACTTCAAAAACGAATGGAGAAATTATATCGTCGCCAAATTGAAGCTATTATTAATCCTGAATTTCAAAAAGAATACCAATTCCCTAAATTGGCTGGTTCTCATTCACATCCTAGAAATCCAATATTGGAATTGGTCAAGTCATTATGTGCGGTGTTTGAATTGTCACAGAAGAAAAACATTGAAGTTAGGTTATTGAGAAAAGAATTATTGCAAATATTTGATATTAAGGAATTCAGTAAAGAAGCTACGTTTAAGAACCCAAGTGCTTCCTTGAAATTGCCTCATGTTATTTGTGATTATTGTAATTACATTAGAGATATCGATTTATGTCGTGAAGAAGAAAATAACATTTGGAACTGCCATCAATGTCACAAGGCATATAACAAAATCACTTTAGAAGAAAAAATCATTGGTCAATTCAACAAGTTGTTTGTCAAGTTCTTTAATCAAGATTTGAAGTGTTCAAAGTGTAATCAAATCAGAGAAGGTAATATGGATCTTTTCTGTAAATGTTCAGGTAGTTGGACTGAAACTGTTAACCATTCTGAAATTGAGAAGAAGTTCCAAATATTCGCTAATGTTGCCAATTTTTACAATTTACAGTTGTTGAAAGGTTTAATAGAAGAAGTCTTGTAGTTCTTTGTATAATTTAGGTATTTAATAGAAAAAAGTCGTCTTTATAGGAAATGAAAAGAAAAAAGCAAAAAAAAAAATTTTTTTGTTTTTTTTTTTGCAACCATTCCAAACGCGTGCGTGTACTTTGTTCAAACATCGGTACTGTATACAATTCAACAAACACAACTTCTCATAATCCAACGTTTCTTCCTCTTTGTCTACACAGGTTGCAACTCAACACACACAGTTAGGTATACATGAGTCTATCGGAAGCTGAATTACTCAGTCTAAAGGGACAAGTCAAAGAACGTGATATTCAAATTGATCTTTTGAATGCATTCATCAGTCGTGATCCAGCAATACTGGCAGATGCTGTGGTTGTTCATGGTTACAAGGCCGTAGGAAAATCCTTCGTAGTTAACAAATTCCTCGATGCATTGGGTGTAAAATACTCCAGAATAAACTGTGATGAGTGTATTTCTACCAAGATCCTTTTACAAAGATGTTTGACTAAAATCACAAAAGATAGCGGTGTGAAACTTAAATCATACTCCAAAACAGACTATTTGAGATATGGATCCCTTGGTGAAAATTTTTCAACGTTCTTATCAGCAGTAGAGCAGTTTATGGATGAGCATAACTATAATGAGCATCATATCTTGGTGCTTGACAGGTTTGATCAATGCATGGAATCCACTAGAGATTTGTTTGGGTCATTTTTGAGATTTAGAGAACAGTCGAGGATAAAAAACTTGAGTACTATTATAATAGTTGCTGGCGATGACCCCAGAGAAATGGCCCCTATCTCAACCCCTCATGTTTTTTTTGAAAGTTATACAGAGTCCCAGCTTGTTGGCATCTTGCAGAGCAATCCCCTTGGGGCCTTTGGAATTGATGAATTAGACAACCATCCTGCCAGTGTCGATTTTTGGGCCAAATATGCAAAGCTAATAGTTGATTTGTTTATTGACTACACTGGGCCAGATATGAATTTGCTTCGGGAGATTTCAATTAGATTGTGGCACCGGTTTATCGAACCGGTAAGGGAAGGTAGATTGTCGCTTGACGATTTCATGAAAGTCTACAAAGAAAATATTGATTTATTTACTGATGATAATATAATAAGCAATTCCTCGATTAGGGACTTTAGGACCTTGGAAGAAGAAAAGGAGCTTGATAATGGCAATGTGGCAGATTTGCCATTACATTCCAAGTTTTTCTTACTAGCATCTTATTTAGCCTCGTATGGTCAACAAAGAGATGATCTTCAGAGGTTTTCCAAAATTAAGGCTGCCAAGTACAAGAAGAGAGCACTTACTAGTCCGACAAAGATTAAGAAGGCCCATATGCTAAAAGTGGATATTGATAATCGTATGCTATCTCCGAACTACGTTGATCTTGAAAGAATCTTAGCAATATTAGCAGTAATATACAGAAACTATGCTCCATCATTAAATCAATCAGATAAAAACGAATTGTTATACCTTGATGACGAAATAGTTATCAATGAAGAAAAGAAAGAGCTTGAAAAATCAAAATTCACCTTGACTAAGAATATAGATTTGAATAACCAAGTTGCTACGTTATTCTCATTGGGATTATTAAACAAGAGTGTATCCTCGGATATATTGGGAGCTAAGATAAGGTGGAGGTGTAATATTAATTGGCCAACTGCAGAAAGCATCGCCAACATGGTAAATTTTCCAATTGCAGACTTTTTGATGCAAGAATAACATGCGTGTATTAAATAGTAATAGCAATACTTAATTATCAAATTCTATACTTTGAACATTGTGGAACTCTATTTGTCCCACTTTTCGTACCTCCACTTTATTCTCAAAGTAGGTATCTTTCCAATGTTTCATTTCATAACTCGAATAGGGTCCGTTGATGCTGTCATCGTCATGCCATCGGAACTCCCATATTTTCTCCCCATATTCGATGGTGTTGTCCCCATTTTGATTTTCTTCTTCGCCATCTTCTTCTAGACGTCGTTTGGTTCCCCTTGCGTATTCATTTCCTGTTTCCTGTTTGTATTTCCGCATTAATTCCTCTCTTGTCAACTCGTATACATCATTTATGTATTTGTCATTAGCAAGAGTAGAGCATAAATCGGTAATCTGATTTATCGTGTTCGTGCTAGTAGCACTCTCTTTCTCCTTTTTCTTCGACTTCTTTGGATTCAATCGTCCAAGTGCCTCCATGGGCGTCTCGGCAGGCTCCAAAAATTCAATCAATTGAGCTAGTAATATATCGGTAGGTTCCATGCCTGCATTCTTGGAAAGAAGATTTTCAGCTTCCCGAAGTTCACGTTTACGTTGTGCTAGTTGGGCTTTCTTGATATCTGACTTTTTGAAATCGTTTAACCATAGATCTTCACCGGTGATTTGTTCGACATCTTTATCATCAGGTACATAATTGCCCTCGGCGTCGAAGTGACCTGCTTCAGTTTCTTCTTGAAGATTGAATGCCTCTATTTTTGGTGCCCTTTTATCTTTTGAAGATTGGTTGGGTTGATAATCCTCGGGATTGTTGAAGTATTCATTATCAACTCCATCTTCCGAGTCATCGGCTGATTCTCTGTCGGTATGATCTATAGTTTGCTCTATGCCTTGCTGTCTTTCGAATTCTTCGATATCTAGGGATTTCTCTTGCTTTTGGCGTTGGGTTGTTTTGTCTGTTGTTGGCTTCGATTCTTCGTCGCTGGCAAACATATCGTCCTCATCATCTTGGTTATCTTTTATATCATTGTTCTCCTCTACATTGTCGTCATCATCATCAGCAAACATGTCATCATCATCATCATCATCATCGCCATCCTCTGTTGCTGCGTGTATATCTTTTGTTGTCGATTTGTTGTTAGTTTTAACTTCTTCCGGTGATTGTTCTTCCTCCTCCTCCTCTTCTTCCTCTGATGATGAATCGGAATCATAATTCAATCGAATATCATTTCTATGTTTCTGTTTATGTCTCCTATCATTTCCTAAAATGTCAATCTCCTCTTCATCATCCTCTTCTATTGCCATCCCATTCAGGTTCATGATGATGTGTTCTTGAAGTTTGTGAGCGATGGGGGAGGCGGGGAGGGGGGAAACTAGAAAAATTAGATTTTGATTTTTTTTTAATCACCTTGGTAACCACCACCAGTTTCAATTGCAACAGAGAGGAAGACTTGTCAACATGAGCAACCTCGACATAGACACTGAGGAAATTCTCAATTTGGAACAACATTATTATCAACAAGGTTATGACGATGGTGTTGCACAATCAACCAAAGAGCAATTAAACGAGGGGAAAGAATATGGCTATCAGACTGGGTTTCAAAGATTTCTAATAGTTGGCTATATTCAGGGTTTAATAGAGTATTGGAAAAATAACCTCGATTTATATGACAACAAGTCACTCGAGTCTCATTTGCACCAGTTAAATGAATTAGTTTCCAATATCCCCACTACAAATGGAGATGATGAAGTAGCTGAATTTGAGAAGAGGTTGAACAAGGCAAGAAACAAATTGAGAGTGGTGGCTTCACTAACCAAGGAATCTTGGAAGATTAATACACTTGATGATTTGACCAAATCAGTGGGGGGTCAATTACAAGTCAGTGAAAACGTGGATGATATGTGGTGAAGGTATTCTCTCCTCTCCCTTCTATTTAGCTAACTACCTATATAACCCCTAAAAATAAAAGTCAAAATCTAATGATTTGTATTTACTTGGCAATTTATAGCTTAGGATACCTCCCAAGGGACAGTCAATTACACCAATAATTAATTGTTCTCCATAACCCTGTTCTATAGGGGCAAAACTTAATCCCGAACATTTCCCAATAAAATCTATTGATTGAACTCTAGGTTGAATTCCTTCATCTCTAGTATTGAATAAATCATCCATCTGTATAATCCCAACATGATCTAAACTTTCTGCCCACGATATATAATCTCCACTGTAACTAAATTTACAATTTCTAACTGGTCCCCCATATTTACTATTAGAAAATCCCAATGTTCCACTCCACGAGTACAATGCTTGATTTGGACTTCTTCTATCCCATAATTTAACACAACTATCCTGGTTACCTGTCAATAATAAGTTTTCATCTCTAGGAGACCAATCACAACCAAACCCATAATCTTCATGACAGTTAAATTTAAGTCCTGACTCATCAAATTTATTCCTTTTGTCTAATATATATGAATCCATGCTATCACCAGTAACAAATATTTCATTTGCATTGTTAGGGTTAATGGCGGTGCAATTTAGTGGGAATGGTAATGTATGCAGATTAGTAATTTTATGTGTTTCCAAGTCTATTAGTCGCAATCTTTTATCATTGGAAGATATTATTAATTCGTTATCCTTTTCGTTAATTATAATTTGATTTGTTATCCCATCAATGTTATTTGTAAGGCTATACTCACCAAGCGTTTTTACAGCATCGGGATGTGATATATCCGATAGTATATATCCTCCTTCAAAAGTTCCGCTGGCTAGGTATTTGCTGGTACAAGCCAATGTAGATATTCTGCTATTTGAGTTTTTGGTTAAATTTCTTGAATCTATTAGGCAATCAAGCTTCATGGAATCTGATTTTTGCGAGCCTTCTTTGTCATTCATCAAACGATTGATTTTGAAAAATGCATGATAGTCTTCCTCGCCATCGTTAACATTGACGGTTCTTAGATGCGAGTCATGATAATAACTCAGTGGGTAGAAGATCCCGTTTCCTATATTTGGCCCACAACATACAAGATTTCTCAATTGTAAATGGGTAATGTGAAGTTTTAATTTGCTGAAAAATTTGTGGAATTTAAAGAAGTCAGTCTTCATTTGATATCCTAAAATATTAACATTCTAAAATGGTTAGTAATAATGCAAATTGAAATAGTAACGTTGTTTTCACATACTTTTAAGGCACTCTCTCTCGAGTGGGGAATATTATGAAACCAGTTACTTTTCCCTACTCTGAGTCTATCGTGATGAAATTTTTGTCTTAGACCTTGAGGCCATCTGACTCCCTGAATATCATTACGTTTCAAGGATTCAATGCTAAATGGCAAAGATTCTTCCCGCACTTTCAACGCATTTAGAACCACTAATATGTCAGATTTGGTTAGCAGTGAGTTATCATCGTATAATAGATTGTACAAGAATGTAAGTGATTCCGATTGATTAAGTTCGTATTCATGAAATGATTGTATGGAGTTGATGCCAGGTGCTCTATCTTCGTGGGTATTAAATTGAGTATTGGAGATGGAAGAATAGTCGTTCTCTAACGGATCTACCTCACTACATTCGTCGTCGTCGTCGTCTTGCTCATCCTGCTCATCCTGCTCATCCTGCTCATCCTCATCCTCGTCCAGATCCTCCTCATCAGTCTCAAAGGCCTGCAAAATTGTTATTGGTTGGGATTCTCTTGATGTTATTAATCTTTCTGTAAGGGCCACATCTTCGGTGGAAATTTGGACTGCCATAGTGTACACTTGAAGTAAATCGTCTCTGGGTGAAATGAAAACAAAGATAACCTGTTACTACTTTTTCCCATGTGACTTTCTCTACCACAAGAATTTCTAAATATATTGATAATAATGGTATCGTCTTGACTCTTCAAACAAGTTTTAATATGGTTTAAAAAAAAAGATGCAATAGATTCAAAGTAAGAATTTTTGTGCTTTTTTTTTTTTATTTATTTATTTAGTGAGTGAGAGAAGAGAATATTTGGTTGAGAAGAAGAAAAACAGTATTGGTTAGCATAGTTTGTTTACCATCTACTAACGGGGACACTAATGAACAACCATTAGTTAGGTTGATACTCTTAGAGGCATACAGTATTTAAGCCTACCGATTAAACCGTAAATGATTGTTTGAAGATGAGATAGTTGGAACATGTTACCAATATCACCAATGACTAATTGGTTGCAAAACTGAGATTAAGAACATTTTCAGTATGTAAAGGGAATACTACTCGTTAGAAATATGTTGCTGTTAATGTAATAGTTAAAATGGGGTTAATTTATTCCAATTTATTTATTGTACACATTTTGGTGGAATTATGGCAAAAAATTTTTGATCACAAAAATCAACAGAATATATCCAGCATATTGGCAAAATCTAAAAAAATTGACGAAATAGTTTAAATACACAAGACATACACCCCATACTATTCTCATTTGAGAATATCCAGGAACCTTACTAGTCATGATAAATAGCTGATATCGCCAGTGAAAGGAGCAAAGAAGCGTGATCAAAGGGCCATGTGAATATTGTGGTAGCGCTCTACGCACGCGATTATCACGCGGATGTCACGCCAAATTTGGAAGTGGTGTTTATACCTTTACTTTTGCTTATGTATCCTATGGGATGATTAGTGTGTGTAAAGCTCAGACACACAGAGTTCCAACTATCTTACCGTTGTTATCTAAATGAAGGGGCAAGACGCTCATCCAATTATTGTCAAGTCCTCGCTACCCCTACAAACCTAATCACATCTGACATTTTTTCCCCAGGACAACATTAAGCTATCCATGGAACATTTCTTGTCAGTTTCACCCAGCTTATCAAACTGAGACCATAGCTGGTCTATTCCAATGAGAACGACGAGAGCCAGAAGAAATTGAACTGTTGGAAATTAAACATGCTATATTCTTTACCAAAAAAAAAAAAACAATGTTGAAATGCAACACTCTATTGCATGCAAAGGGTCTAAATTCGAAAACAACCCATACCCTTTTGCGATGAATCTTCTGGCAAATACCGTCAAGGAATGAATCCAGCCGTTTAACAAGTTGAAATATGAGCCGCGAACGAGCAACCAGAAATCTGACAACATCTCGGTAAACCATGACAGTAAATTATAGATCAATTGTACCAACCTTCAAGAAAAAAAACGATGGTTCTAAATAAGAGGCATCGATTATAGGCGAACGAGAGCTTTATTTTGTATCCTTCTCCAAGCCGCCGTGCAAGGCTTAACAATATATAAGCAAAGAATAAGGGAAATGCGGTTTCCACGATAACCAAACAAGTGTAAAGGAAGTTAGCCATTCCCGTTGTTTTTATAAAATTTTTTTTGTATCGTTTCTCATTTAATTACCTGGGTAATGATTCTTACTAACTAACACCCTTCAAACACATCATGAACCAAATAGATTTATTCGTTGGAGTTAGGTGATAAAGAATATCAGCCTCAAAAAAATAAAAAAAAAGATTACTGAATTTCCTACTTAGAAACAAGGTCTATCCAATACCTAAAGGTGACCAAAGAAAGCTCCACCCTTTAGCCTCGACTAATTTTGTTAGCAGACAGCCTCAGTAGGTTTGTTGTTAAGCTATTCACTCCAAATTGCAAGCGAGTTATCTAATGTAATTAGAACCTTCACAGACTATGAAAACGATATGAATTCAGCTGAAAGAGTTTGCTGTTATGCTTTGAATTTAGACAAAGAAGGTCAATATATTTCCTTCCAGAGAATCAAACTTTGGTTGGCTGGCCTGAAAAAGGTGAACTTGAATTTTGTGATGTTTCGTTGAAATATAGAGAAGGTTTACCTTTGGTGCTCAAGAATATTTTATTTAAAGTGGCCCCAAAATGAAAAAAAAAAATAGGTATTTGTGGTGGGACTGGTGCTGGCAAGTCATCAATAATAACTGCATTATATAGGTTGGCGGAATTATCAAATGGTAAAAATTTTATTGATGATGTTAATATTTCCACTATTGGTTTGGAATGATTTGAGATCAAAGCGATTCATTATTCCTCAAGATCCCGTCTTATTCAATGGAACTATTACAAGCAACTTGGATCCTTTCCAGGAGCATAGTGATGATCAACTATGGGACAGTTTGAGAAGATCGGGGATTATAACTGCCAAAGATATCGAGGAATACAACAAAATAGATCAAACCCACCCCCCATCTGCAAATTTACCCAAGTTCCATTTAGATAAGCTTGTGGAAGATGAAGGTCAAAACTTCTCACTTGGCGAAAGCCAGTTGGTTTCACTTGCTAGAGCAATGGTGAGGGAGTCCAAGATTTTGATTCTCGATGAGGCTACATCGTCTAGTGACTACAAGACCGATAGTACTATTCAAACAACCATCGCTACAGAATTTGCCGATTGTACCATTTTAGGTATTGCTCATAGACTTAATACCATCCTTAACTATGATAGAGTTTTGGTTATGGACAAGGGTGAAGTATATGAATTTGATACCCCATG
>JAJMHC010000247.1:0-28537 GCA_030582855.1 Hemisphaericaspora lyxosophila | reverse complement strand
AAAAAATTCACCTTAATTTTATAACCCTCACTCGTAAATTTCAAAAAACTCTTTTTTAAAACCAACAACAGTGGAACCCATAAATCAATCATCGTATCGATAATGTCAACCCTACTATCATCCTGGAGGCAATTCCAGTTATTTGACTTCACTCCAATACGTGATCCTAATTATCAATCCCCAGAAGCCCTTTATTCTGATCCTACATTAAGCACCATCACAGCTACTAAATCCAACTATTTAGTTATTGCCGTCAACAATTGTACCCTAAAGATAATAAATGCCAAAGATTTAACCACATTGGGGACATTCATATCATATGATGTGGATTACAGAATCACATTCCTCGCCCCCCTTGCCAATTCAAACAACCTAATCGTTACATTGGCAGAGAAACAGGGATCTCCCAGTATCATCAAATTATGGGATATCAACAAACTTCTAAACCTACAAGGCGAAGTTGATGAGCCTGATTTCAAATTTAAATTTCAAACCCAGGTCATAGTAAGTAATGGCGATAATTCATTTCCAATAAGTTGTTTCAAATTTACCTATGATTTGACTTGTCTTGCGTTGGGGTATACCAACGGGAAAGTGATATTGATAAGAGGTGATCTATTACGTGATCGAGGGGCAAAACAAAGAGTGATATATGAAAGTAATGACCCGGTTACTGGAATTCAATTCAATGAGAAAGAAATGGTATTATACATTACCACCACCTCTAAGATTTTGACCGTTTCTACCACGGGGAGGAACCAAGGCAAGGCTACCCGTGTATTGTCCCTGAAAACTGGAGTGGATTTGAACTGTACTGACATAGATAAACAAAGCCAGGAACTAATTGTTGGGTTGCCGGGAGCAATACGATACTATAATCATATAAACAAATTATCAACTATAAATTTCGATACCCCAAAACTGAAGATCATGAAATTTGACTCCCAATCGAGCTCAAAATCGTCATTTTTATTAATTGTTAGTCCACAGCACGAGGACGTAACTACCAAAAAGTTGATGACAAGAATAATTATTTTAGATTTGGTGAATAAGCATATTTCTTTCAATATCCTTATTCCAAATACTCTCATCAATTATGTGTTCATGATGCAAGAAGATTTATATTTATTATCTGCAGATGGGGTGTTGTATAAGCTACATGAAAAACCAGTCAATCAACAGATTGAATTAGTTTTGCAACGAGAATTATTCCAAGTGGCATTCAATTTAGCTCAACAACTGAACCTGCCACTAGAGGTGTTATTACGGATTCAAAAGTTACACGGGGAGTACCTTTACGATGCACAAAATTTTGAGGAATCGGTGGAGGTATTCATTAAATGTCTAGAGTTGTTTGATAAGAAACAAGTCAACGAGCAGGAGGAGGAAGATGGGGAGGAGGAGGATTTGGATGATTTTGTCATGAATATAATTACCAAATTCAAAGAAGCAACAAATATTTCCAATTTGACCAAATTTTTAACCAGATTACACGAGAGGGGGATAGCTAATATTGATCATGTTACCTTATTGCTTTGTTGTTTCTGTAAACTTAAACGAGTAGAAAGTATAGACAACTTTATCGATGAATTGGACGTATCATTAAATTTCCAAGATTTGAATTTCCAATTGATAATCAACTTATTCAAAGAATGTGGGTATTTCCAGCAAGTGATTAAATTGCTTTATAAGTTACATCAACCTAACTTGATTGTAGACATTCAATTATACGACTTAAAGAAACCAAAATTAGCTTTAGGTTATATCAAATCGTTAACTATCGATGAATTATTATTAATTTTGATTGACCATTCAAAAATGTTATTGGATTCATGTCCGATTGAAACTACCGAATTGTTAATTAATGTATTTACCGGGAAATACATCCCTCATGAAACAGAAGAACCAACAATGATAGATCAGGAAGAAACAAAGGAAGTTTCAATCAAATTGACCAACTATCTAGCCTTTGTTAACTATTTATCAGGACCGAATGAGGTGGTAGTGGACGAGCAAGAGACAAAATCAAACGAGCCCACCTATTTACCCCCACGTCCAAGTTTGATATATTCAAGCTTTACTGATCATCCTAACGAATTTGTGATCTTTTTGGAAGCATGTATTGAAGCATTTGATAAATTTCAAGGAAGTCTTGCTGATAAGAAGGAAACATTGTTGACTTTGTTAGAGATGTATCTTTCCATCTATAAAACCTCAGGCGACAAGGAATGGTCCACTAAAGCCGAATCATTAGCAACCCAGTATGGGAAAATACTTGATAATAAATCGCTTTTATTATTGAGTCATTTATATGATTTCAAATCTGGTGAAATAATAGCAAAAGAGAATTCAGAAATGCACCAGAGTTTATTTACCAGTTATCAAATTGCCGAAGACGTAGATGGATGTTTTGAAATTCTTAAGAAATTTGGTGATGCTAAACCAGAATTATATAAATTAATGTTGAAGTTTATTGTCTCCAAAAAGTCAATATTTGAAAAGGTAAACCCAAAAGACTTTGAATATATTCTTGATAGGATCAATTTCTACAAGTTAATGAATCCACTAGAGATCTTAACAGTGCTTACCGAACACCCTGAACACGAGTTTATTACATTGGGTCTAGTTAAGGAATATCTAATTGATCATTTTAAACAAAAGAACAAAGAAATAATCAATAATGAAAAATTGATTGAGATGTATGAACAGGAATCTACCAAGAGTTCGTATAAATTATCCGAACTTACCAAACCATTTGTTATCCAAAATAATAAATGTTCCATGTGTGAATTGAAATTGGATTTCCCAGTAATTCATTTCAAATGCCGTCATTCATTTCATCAAAAATGTTTATCTACCAGTCTAATCATGAGTGAAGATGCCCTTGATGGAAAACATGACACTCCACAGTGCCCAGTATGCATTGGCCATGCCAATGAAATCAGTAATGCGAAGGCGAGTCAATTGAGATCGAAAGAGAATTATGAAGTTTTCTTGTCTTCTTTACATGATAGTAAAGATAAATTTAAATTTGTTTCTGATTATTTTGGTAAAGGGGTAATGGAAAATGAATCAATTACCATGCTAAACGATTAATATATATATATTTTTTTAGGTTAAGGCGTTTATAGGGTTTATAGCCTGGCAGTTATTATCGTAGTAGAGAAACAGAGACCCAATTAAAACTCTATTGAAACGTGAAACATGGCTCAAAGAGAAATCTCAGCTGGTGAAGGTTTCAAATGTAAGCATTTACCATGGGTAATTTATTAAGGAACACAAATTACCGTAAAAAGTGTTTCAACAAGAACCAAAATCAACAACTTTCATTGTGTGAAACAGAAAATTACGAAAATGTTTTGTGTAACATTATCAAACACTTTGATATATTTCCAAATAATTAATTAAACATTGTAATGTGGAAGGGAGTTAGTTACTATTAACAGTAGAGGGGGGGCAGGGGGGCAGGTGGGTTTCTAGATTCCAGATGAGGGAAGATTTGCACACTTCCACACTCATATCACATGCTTTAGTGGGGCATATACCCCTCTAAAGTTTATAATTAATTAGCGATTTCCGAGCAGGTGGGTTTATTTATAACTTTAAAAAATGTATGCGTGTTTATCGTTCGTATAATTATCTAGCGCTACCAAAATACGAGACTATTTTTCTGAAACATTTAATTTTGAAACTACCTTGTAACTTTTCCTGATTTGGTCGATGGTTTCTTAAATCTTACATTGAGGTACATGTCTAAATTACCCGAAATGATGATCTAGGGTGTTTTTTTTAGTTTGGAATTGTTAGAAGGACTATATGTTCCTTCTTCTTGAACTTTAGACATAACCCGAGACAACTCCAAACCAATTTTAAACAAAGAACTAGAACCCTTTGTTGTGCAAAAACCTATCCCCCTTGTCACCCCCCTTGTCACCACCTCCCCCGACCCTTTGTTTTAATTACAACTGAAAGAATATAATCACAGATAAAAAAAAAAATTAAACTATGCCACAAACTAATATGGCAAACCAGCTTGTGGACCCGGAACCAGATCGACATTATCAAAATGGTATAAGCCAGGTTGAGGACAATGATCCACTTTGTCCTAGCTGGTTGAAAATGCTCGACCTACCCCCATTACCCCCCTCCCCGCCAAGTAGGGAAATTGACCCATTAGAGGATGTATCTAGTATATATTCTGACTCTACCCCGAAATCAGCTACTTGTTTAAATAATAACCATTTTGAAAAAAGCGATAAGAAAACCAAGAGGAAGTCCGCCACTATGAGAGGAAGTAGGTGGTTATCACCGGTGAGAGAGCATGATGAAAAACAACATGACCTATTGGCTTCACCTGTCTCTGACGAAGGTCATTATTTCCCCGCTGCTGATGATCTTAGGTTCCAATGTCAACAAAGTTTGGTTAGTCTTTTGAATTATTTAATTTCAAAGTATAAAGAATTGCAAACTGGTATAGCTTCGTTTGAGAAGTGGTGGAATGATTATGAATATAAACGACAAACATTTGATACAATTGTACAAATAAGTACCACCTATAGGAACCTAATACTTGACATTTTACAAGAGTTGAACAATCATAGTGACACCATCACCGTCAATGAAGTTGGTGACGAGCTAATGAACTGCAATATATTCCAATTTGTTTACAATTGTAAAGTTGACCAAATTAATTTGGCTAATATATTTGATAGTGTATTGTTCAATACCGGGTTTAAATTCGTATTGTTGAGGTATTTTTATCGATTAACATTCACCATATCGAATATTGCCGATCAGAGAAGTTGGTTAATGATACCTTTGGAGATGTGGTACAAGTTGCCTTCATTAGTTAAAAATGTCAGTGATTCAATCATTAAACTTCAATCAAATCATGAGTTGGAGATTACCTTGGTGAAGCTTAATTCCATCACTCAGAAGTTCCCTCTAGTTGAAGAGATAAGAAGACAGAACCCCCTCAATGACTGGCTGGATTTTGATAAGATAGATGGACTTTTAGCTGCCAAATTTCCCGACTATACCGATAGTAGACCCGGACCATATGGATTCGTTGATTATAATCTCCCGCCATTACCCACTGCTAACGATATGAAACTCTGCATTGCTAAACAACCAGCCCCCCCGGAGAAAACTGATCATAGAGCATCATTAAGTTTTAGGTTATCATTTGCCAAAATGGTGAAGAAGACTAAAGAAGCGAACGAACCAGACCAATCCGAGAACAATACCACAGAAATTAAGCATAAGAAGAAACGCAGTTCTCGGGTGGAAAGTACAACTCGACCGGTACTGTATTATGAACTAAAGAATCAAGATAAAGAAATCAAGGTTACTGAAATCAAACGAAACGGATCACAGGGCGACAAACCCCAGAAATCAAGGAAACACAAAAACCCGGTAGATTTATCAGCTATTCAACATCAATTGGAATGCCTTACCACGTTTAGAAAGAAACTAGCCGATATTGGGCCTGAATTATTGCAATTCTTGAATTTGCAGTTGAAATATTGTGAATACTGGCAAAAGGTACTCGAAGAATCACCATCGGATGCAAAAGAGGACGTTTATATTCGGTCAATTTGTCATGCGTTTTACGAGAAAGTTCAGTACCAAACTGATTTCACCAAGTCTACTATTATCGTTCATATTGTAGATAGGTTAATCATCCCCATTGATCAATGTATTAAACTCTGTCATAAGGGTAAAGGTACTGTGCAGGATGTTAATCGATTTATGGAATTAATTGTGCTTCAATATAATAAATTATACTGCGATTGGTTAGAGGGAATAATTGGACCCAAAAGCATCCACGAATATGAAAGATTGTGTAAGAAGGTAGGACAACCTAACGATGATATAATCCAATATTATTATCATTTAACAAAGTTGAAGAATTTAGTAGGATAGATTCTGTAAACGATAATTAATTATTTAAGAACAAGTAACTTTAATGCTCATAATGATATCTTTCCTAATTAGGAAGTCAACGGTAGACAATTATATTGTCTGCATATGTATATTTATATATATTTTTTGGTGCGTCTCGCCCCCCACCCCCCTTTTGGCTGCCGTTGGCTGCCGGCAGCCTAATTTCAGTTACACAGTGTTTGACAATGAGTAGATGCCCGAATATTACCAACGTTTGTGGTAATGTGAGAGCAATTGTCATAATCAGGATGAAGATAAGGTGTGGGGGGCGGTGTAGCAAGTGAACATGAAAAAAAAAGAGAAAATGTCGCAGATAACTGTGGGTGGATATATATCGTAAGTTGCAATGTCAATTAGTTGCTTTGCTTTTGGCGTAAGTTGCCACCCATTCTTCTCTCTTCTCTTCTCATTCTTCTCTTTTCATTCATTTTTGGTTCATTTGATTTTCCCTCGTTGTCGCACCGTGAAATGGAAAAGTAATTTAACAATCACAAGACAAAATTTTCAGTGTGCACAGTGTGTGTGTTGTGTGTCAGTGTGAGTGTGCACAAGTGAGACAAAAAAGTCGTTCGGTGTGTTGAAAATGAATAAACGAACATTTTCAATTTTTTTTTCCCGTCCTTCCTTCACACCCATTTTTTGATCAACCACATAATTCAATTTTTTTTTTTTTTAAGTCTTACTTTCTTCCTTTTCTGTTTTAATTGCCATTGTCTATTAATCTCAACATTAGTCCAATAGTATACATTATCTATTCAACTTACAATGTCATCAACTCCTTCTTCATCGACATCCACTCCAGCCAAAGCTCCAGCTTGTGCTCACAGTTGTTCTTGTGACTTGCTTACTTGGAAAGATCCTATCAAGACTGGAAAGGTCTTTGGTTCAATTGTCATTGCTTTGATTAGTTTCAAGACAATCAATTTATTGAATGTCTTATTCCATGTTGGTTACATTGGTTTATTGATTTCTGCCGTGGTGGAATATGCCAGTAAGTTAGTCACCGGCAAGGGAGTCGTCACCACTTATAAACCATCATGTGCATCTTATGCATCTTGTTCTGAAAAGTTCAATGAACAAGTGTTGCCTCACTTGAGTAGTTTAAATGTCAAGGTTGAACAGAAATTCAAGAAGGTTATCTTTGCTGAAGATGTTGAGTGCACTTTAAAGGCTGCTGGTGTTACTTATATTTTATTCAAATTGACTTCTTGGTTCTCCATCTTCACTTTAATCGCCACTTCAGTTGTGTTATTATTCACGGTCCCATTTGTTTACACTACTTTCAAAAAGGAAATCGATGCCGCTGTTTCTCAATACTCCAAATGTGCCAAGTCAAAGATTTCTGAATTGACTACTGAAGTAAAGAACACCGTTGGTCCTCATGCTCAAAACTTACTTAAGAAAGCTGGTCCAGTGGGAGAATTCATTCAATCCAAATTACACACCAGAACTGCTGGTTCCACTGTCAATGATGCTTCCGATTCTATCTTCACCAGTGGTGCCAAGTCCTCTGTCCCTGAACCAGAAGTTTCTGGATCCTCTTCAGCCACTACCAGTGGTTCTTCCCAATTCCCCAATGTTCCAACCTCTGAAGTGAAATCCACCATTGAAGAAGTCGCCAGTGAAACTGATAAGTTGTTATAATTGTAACTGATTTATATATGGTGGTTATAACATTGTTATTGTGTTAGTTGTTGTTCATATGTTCTATTTAAGGTATCTTTATATATATATTATTATTATTATTATTATAACTGCTCTAACTCCTCGATTTCTTGGAGGATTTGAAATAAATAGCCAATATAATTTGTAAATGTGAAACTAAAATGTAATTTACAATTTTTCGTCGAGGTTGCTTTCTTTAGTTGTCAAAATGATCGATTTTGCTGCAAAAAAAATAAAACGAAAAGAAAACCAAATAAAACAAGAAAAAAAAGGGATCTAATATTCATACTTTTTTTTTTTGCAAAAAATCATATATATAACAAACTAAACACATTCTTCAGGGTTTGGTAATCGTCTATAACAAGCTATCCATTTAGAACCTTTATTACGAGTGACCTTTTGCCCTTCTTCCGTTGAATTATACATAATTTCAACACACTTATCTTGTTCTTCCCATTCCTGGCTCAATCTTTCAAACAATGGATGTTCATCCAAATGTTGTGCCATCCACTTATGTAAATCTTCAACATCAGTGATTGTATATATAATCCCACCTTCCTTCAACACATATGCGTATTCAGATAATAAGGTGTTGGTGATAATTCTAGCCTTATGTTTACGTTGTTTGAAATGAGGATCGGGGAAACAAAAGAACATCTTGGATAATTGTGACTTGTAAAAGAAGTTGGGTAAGAACTTCATGGCATTGCCTCTAAGCACGGAAATATTGTTATATCCGTAGTCATCTTCTGCATGTTTGTTCCTAAGAGCAATGATTCTATCTTCAACATATTGCGTCACTTGAACTCTAATTTCCATCCCCAATACCAATGATTGAGGAAATGCCGGTCCTAATTTAGTCAATAAACCTCCATATCCACATCCAATATCAGCAATCTCCACCTTAGAAGTCATCTTGCCTGTTTGTTGATCATATGCTTTGGGATATAATTTCGACCAGTCCATGTTATCAGGAGAAGCGGGATAATCTAATCTATGATCTGAAAATGGATTGGAATGGGCTCTTTGTCTATAGAATCTCTTACGTGGTAAATCAACGTCAGATATGGGGGTAGCTTCTTCAAATCTGGCATGCTTAGTCATCTTACGAGTCTCATGTTTGGTCTCTCTATATGCTTTCCTCTTACTTTCTGACTCTCTTTGTTCGCGCAATTGTGTTTCCTTATCCTTGGTAGAAGGAGGCTGTGGTGGTTTTGCCATTTTTTTTTGAAACAAACTAACTTGGGGTGCTATTTAGTGGTTGAAGAGGAAGGAGAGATTTTCGTGGGTAAGCTGAAAATTTTCAATGAGATGGAAATTTTTGTTTAGGGTGATATTGTTTTTTTTTTTATTTTTTTTGCGCTCTCAATTGATGAGTTTTACTCTTCACATAGTAACTGTTAAAGCTTACCCTTAGTCAAGTATTGGTTTTCCCTGAATTATTAAAGTATTTTCGATAATTCTATATACAGAATAAATTATTTACAATACGATCGACTGTCTACTTTTCTTCAGTCTTAACTTCTTCTTCAGTCTTAATTTCTTCTCCAGTCTTAACTTCTTCTTCATTCTCACCAGCAAGATCTTTAGCTCTAGTATCAATAGTCAAGTATAAACTGTTTGCTGGGGATTCCAAAGTTCTCACTAATCCACCACCACCCAAGAGAGTTAATAAACCAACCAATTGTGATTGTAATTGTTCCTTTGAAGGCAAGTCCTTTAATGTATTAATTTCACCCACATCCATAATCGAAGTTTCAACTTTAGCACCAACCAAAATCAACTTTTCATTAGATCTTTTACAAATATTCATCACTGCTTTTACTATGCTTGGATCAGACTTTGAAATCGAGATAATCGCCGTGGGACCAACGAATAATGGTAATAATGGATGTTCCACATCTTTATTCTTTTCTTTATTTCCTTCAGCGGCTGGATCGTCTTCATGAGCAGATTTCAAATATAACCTATAGGTATTTCCATTAATAATATGCAATGTTCCTCCGGCTTTAGAAATTTCTTGTCTTAATATCTTATTGTCGGCTCTACCTATATTATTGAAATGAACAATCAAAAGTATTTCCTTAGTGTCATTCAAGTATTTATAATAATCCATCAAGAATGTCTTTCTTGAAAAAAGTGCTTTTCCAGTTTTTCTAGCTAAGAATTCTTCTCCATGCTCAAACACAGGTGAGGAAGGTTTTACACTAGCAGTGGAGGTATTAGGATTAGCATTATTGCTAGTGTGGTTGAAGGATACTGAGGAGGTTGAAAATGCAGCAGTTAAAATAGTTGGTCTTATAATTGAACCCACAGTTAAACGAGGCAAAGCCCTTGAGGCACAACGTATTATGGACATAACTATTAAGAAAGTAGTTGCTGTTCCTGGTATCCAAGTTGTTTGCCGATTGAGGTTTAAAGATTTCACCTTCAGTTTTTTTCGTTCTTTCGTTCTTTCTGTAAGTGACAGAAATTTTTTTTTCATTTTGATTTTGTTGCACGCCCCTTTTTCTATTCTTGTTTTTTTTTTGTGTTCATGAAAATCCTCTCTGGGAAGCCGGCACCGCGCGCAATGGGGCTGAGAGAGAAGAGGCTCTCTTTGGGGTTGGTTGGTTGTAAAAAAAACAAAAAACAACCAGAATCCTCATCGATACTTTTTAGTCAAAAGCAGATCATCGTATGCCCACTAGAAGTTGTCATTTTGTTTATAATATTTAAAAGAGCTATACAGATGGGCAGACAACCACATGGAAGATTTAAAGGTCCGAGAAAGGATGTTGGACCAAGAAAAGATTTTGCTGGAAACTATAACAACTTTTTAGGTACTCTTGTTAATGCTGGAGATGAAAACAAGGTTCCAGATACAAAACATAGTAGACATGATAGTGGTACCCATCCAGAAAGCCATGAAAAAAGATCACCTCACACGACAACAAAAACCAGTATACCAGTAGATGGTAAACCAACCAAATCAGCAGGAATTGTGGAACATAATGTGGCCCATGGACCGGCCAAAGAGGTTAAAGCCATTACCCCCCAAAAACGCACCAGGAGTCCAGAAGAAGGAGAAGAGGAGTTATTTCGTAACCATGCGGGAAAATCAACCCAAGAAGCTGGTCTTCCAAAGACTTATGGCCAACCTACATTTGATCAGGAAATCCCCAATCGTATTGGATTTGTTGACTTGCAAAAATTAGAGTACGCTACAAAAACATTGCAAAAGAATATAAATACCATTTTGGAGGATGCTCCTGATTGTGTTGAATTGAAGACATTAATTGATTCCAATACAATTGATAACTCAATAAGAATCGAATTGAAAACAAGTGATTTGATAGCCATGGCAGCAAAATTGAAATCCAAACACCGGATTGGTCGATTGCCTATGTTGGATGAGATTACCAAAGGTAATGTGCAATTTAGTAGCGAGGAGTTTTCTGAATTAGCAAAATTGAACCCGGTGGAAGCGTCAAAAATTCAAATCAATGCCCCCATCGCTTCAACTACCAACGAAATAGCCCCAACTGGTGTCGATAACAATTTACCTGCATTGCCTAAGATCAACGAAGTTGGTTTATACGAAAGAGTTTTTGTTCATAGATCAATCGTAAATAGCAAATCCTATTTGGCAGAATCTACCTTGATTAACTCCCATAATGAAAGATTGGAATTCCTTGGTGATTCAATTTTGAATAATCTAGTCACCTTGATCATCTATGACGAATTTCCTACTGCCACTGAAGGTCAATTGTCTAAAATCAGATCAGACTTGATTAATAATAAAATGTTGAAAGAGTTTGCTTTTGATTATGGATTCAATAAGAAATTACGGACAAAAATTGATGAAGAAATCTTGAAAAGTGGTGATCAAAAGATTTATGCCGACGTATTTGAAGCATATATTGGAGCGTTGGGAGTGGAAAGAAATTTAGATGTTGCCGAGATAAAGCAATGGTTATTTGAATTATACACTCCCTATTTGAACCGGATGAAGATTGTTTACGACCGTGAGAGTCTTAACAAAGATGCCAAGACGGAATTATATGCCATTATCGGAACCGGAGAATTCCCCCCTAGGTACGAATCTGTCCAGCAAGGTGATGGGGTTAAAAGCGATTTTGTTGTTCATTGTACTATGAAGGGAGAAGTGATTGGAATTGGTATTGCTCCTAGCATAAGAGAAGCAGGATTAAGATCTGCCATGGATGCCCTTAAGAATAAAAGCAAACTTGACAAATACTGTATCGAACGTCAAAATACCGAACGTCCCTTGAAGAAACTTCGTCGAGACAAGAATGAAATCAAAAGGGAAGAAAAGAAGAAACAATTGGAACAGGAAATGGAAAGAATGAAACATGAGCCACCCCTTCCTCCCGCTTCTCCAATCAGAACCTCCATGTTTCCCATTCCAGTAGATAATGATACCCCTCTTGACAACGAAGCGAAGAATTTGTTGTATGCCGAAATTGGGAGAAAAACCGGCACTCAACCTAAATATCTTATCCAGACGGTGGGAGGAAAGCACACGGTTACATTGACAGTTAGAGACGTGGCAATTACCACCGCTACTGATTCCTCCAAGAAAAAGGCCATGGCTAGAACTGCGATGACTCTTTGGAATAATGAAAATGCTATGCATGAAATCTGCAAGAGATTCAGAGTTAATCGGAATGAAGAAAATGGCACGGGCACGGGCACGGGAACTGGCACGGGAACTGGAACTAACGGGGATACAAGCAGTTCTAGTAGCAATGGGCAGGGTTCCATTGAAAGCGATCCAACCGTAGATACCCCGTCAATCGCATAGTGGGATGTGTCACTAAATGTGTGCCACAATTAACATCAGAAATGAAGGTGTATAGATACCTAGTTTCTCTCATGAAGTACAACGAATCAAAACAAAACAAAAAAAAACAAAACATAATGCGGAACAACTTATCCACAAAAGGCGTAGCATCAGATTTTTATTTTTACCGTCAAGGTTTCCGAAATTACTTGGGTTACATTGGGAATAGCGTTTAAGTTCGCGTTTCCAGTTGGATAAAGGGTCTATACGGTGACAATTATCAATTCATATTGCTTTTTATTCCTATAAATAAACCACAGTAAAGGTATCTAACAATACTATGTAAAACTAAAAAATTCAAATAATGTAAATGGGTAGAACTAAATGGTGTGGGGAGGGGGGGCGAGGGTTTGAATAGATTATAACTTTGATTCAAAAGTGTTGGTGAAGGCATCCCAACCGAATAACCATTGTTGGAATTCTCTGTCAGACCATTGATCTGGGTTGTGACCATCTCTAGACTTCATCATAGCATCTCTTTCTTCTTGATCTTCACCATCTGGTAAATGCCAGATGTCACCGTTCTTTCTAGCACCAGCTTGGATAGTTTCAGCTCTTCTCTTTCTCTTCTTTTGGTAGTCTGCAAGAGCTCTTGGGATATCATCAGCAGAACCACAAGCAGATAATTCTTCTGCTAAGGTGCAACCATCTTCAATGGCTTGAGCAGCACCTTGAGCCAAGTATGGCAACATAGCATGGGCAGCATCACCAATTAAAACAACCTTACCACTTTGAGACACCCATCTTGGTAATTTAGGCAAGTCAGCAAGAACCCATTTTAACACATTGGTAACGTGAGTTAATAATTGACGAACAACTGGATCGAAGTTCTTGTAGTGAGCTTTCATTTCTTCGACATTACCTGGTTCATTCCATTTACCAACTGAAGCTTGACCTGGGTGAGACATAACGATGTTGTACATTTCCCCGTTTCTGATTGGGTAGGCCATAACGTGTCTTCTGTAACCGATCCAACAGTTGGAGTTGACGTCAGTCATCAAGTGAGCAATAACTGGGTCGGATAACATTTCTGCTCTTGGAACAGTGGCTCTGAAGGCACAGTTGGAAGAAGAGGTTGGGAGAACAACTTCTTCAGGAACGACAGCAGTGTCTCTGACTCTAGATCTGATACCATCAGCACCAACAACTAAATCAGCAGTGTATTTTTCACCACTTTGTAAGATAACAGTAGCGGTTTCTTGGTCAACAGATTCAATTCTGCATCCAGTCTTGTAATCAACTCCGATTTCTACGGCAGCTTCGAATAATAATCTTTGGTAATCAGCACGGTGGATTAATAAATATGGGTTACCGTAAGCCTTGGTCATATCTGGATCTAATGGGGTAGTAGATAATGGAGCACCGGTGTCGTATCTTCTTAAGATGATATTTCCTGGCTTGGTGACGTATTTTTCAAATCTTTCAAAGATACCGTATTCCTTTAAGATCTTAACTGAGTTTGGAGGCATTTGAATACCGGCACCAACTTCATTAAGAGCAGTGGAAGATTCGAGAATGGTTACCTTGTGTCCTTTTCTCTTTAAACCAATGGCGGCAGCAAGACCACCTAAACCACCACCACAGACAATAACGTTAAATGAAACCATATTTAAAATTGGATATTAATAAAGATTTGGGTTGTGACTATCGAATTAGACAGAGTATAATAGAGAAGAAGAATGAAACTAGCAATTGGCCAAAAAAAAGGTGAATTACCCCGAGTATATATAGTTTAACTAAACTATCTCATTAATCTGGGGGGGGGGGGAGGGAGAGGATGATCGGCGCTGGCATTTCTCCGTTGGAAAATGAACTCATCGGTCAATTAATTGAGGTTGTACCGATGGATAACCCCCAAAGTCAAGAAAATAAGCCTAAACAATAGCATCATCGGGATGTCTATCCATGGTTCCGTGAAACAAAAAAAAAATAGTGCGGATGCCAGTTCCATAAAATGAGCTTCATCCGTTTTCAACGGAACCCTGCAGTACGGCAAATCGAGGTGGGGGTGGGGGGGGTAGAATTGCAAAAAAAATACTCTCCGAGGGTGAGTGTGTCTTATCGGTTGATGAATCCGATAATAGAAATTCAACGGAATCGATATAGAGTAATAAAATAATATATTTTTATGTGGAAAGTGGGGCATGCATTGTTATCGCTAATTAGTTCCGAAATTAAACTTTTATATTACGAATATGCCAAAAATATCCCTGACCATTTCGGATCTTCGTTCCTATATGCAGTACAAATCTATCGGTTGTTCCGAAATCTATATCTCGATCCCTTTTACCTTTCAGCAAAATCCAATTTGTTTAAAGAAAAGGAGATATCTCGCCTTTTTTGGAAAAATCTTGGTTGACAGAAATGAGACGAGGAGGTTGTAATTACTTACATTAGGAGGTCGTTTTTTTTCTTGACAAGACAAATCTACAATTGCTCCTAGACAGTTGTTGTGTTGTTCTTTCGGCACCTCCCTCCTTGAAATAACTGTTAATTCAAACCCTTCCCTCCACTCTCCTCTTCAATAGTAACCTTTCGCTGAAGAATAAGTCTTGGCATCGAGGAAGTAATACCCCCCCGACAAATGACTTCGAGTAATCCCTGGAACTCAATTGGGTATTCTATGTGTGGGGAGGTGGGGGGGAGGAGCTGAACAGTATCTGTCTCCCGAACTCCCTATCCCCAGACTCGCGAGTATAAACAAACAGGATCTTCATCCCGTAAATTTCAGTGTCGGAAAGGAGATGGAGGAGGGGAGCAAAGGTCAACGGACTTTAAATATAATTAAAAAAAAAATAACGGAATGCGTGTGTGTGTGTGTGTGAAAGAAAGAAAGAAACAAACAGAAATTCGGAAAGTGTGGGGGGTGGGGAATACTAAATAATATTCTAAGCCATGTATGGAAAATGGGTTGTCTGCATGAAACATAATGTTGCTTAGTAGGTAACAACAATCATGCTTAGAATTATTATAAATAGCTGCAGATGGCTTTTTTGTAAATTTTAGCAATCAGTCTTTTCATACCTATCATTAGCTCTCTTATAACAATACAGTTAATACGATAACAATGTCTTCCTCATCAGTTGCTAGCGGTGATATTGAAAAAGCCACCCACACTTACGAAGTTAACGAATTGGTTGAATCTCATGAACTTAGTCAAGACCATTATGATTACCTTATGCAAAGGCATGGTACCATTGAATTAGACCCATTACCATCTGCTGATCCAAAAGATCCATTGAATTGGGCTGATTGGAAGAAAAACTATGAAATCTTGTTGATTGCTTTTGGTACTTTTTCTTCCACTTTCATGGCTGCAGGTTTGACTCCCGCTTTTGAAACAATGGCCGAAGAGTATGGGGTTGATTTGCCCACTATTACTTACCTTGTAGCAGCACAAATTGCTGTCTTTGGTGTATTACCATTATTTTGGGTTCCGTTGATGAATACTTATGGTAGAAAATTCTTTGTTACGTTTGGTGCATTTGCTTGTTGTCTTTTGAATATCGGAGGAGGTCTTGCTACCAGTTATGCTCAACAAATGGCCACCAGAGTCCTTGTTGCTGTATTCATTTCTACCGTTACTGCTGCTGGATCCTCTGTGGTTGGTGATTTATCTTTTGCAAGTGAAAGAGGTAAGAAGAATGGTTGGTGGTCTTTAGCTTTGGTTATTGGTACTCCTGCTGGTCCATTCGTTACCGGTTTCATTCAACAACACGCCAGTACTAAATGGATCTATTTCGTTTTTGCCATTCTCAACTTCATCCAATTGATCTTGTGGATTTTCTCAGCTGAAACCGTTTATACCAGAGCTAGCCCAGAATATACTACCCCAATCAAATGCTTTGGTATCAGAAAGTCCGAAGCCAGACCATTCTCATGGAAGATGTTCTTTAGACCATTGAAACAAGCAGCAAACTTCAATGTCAGTTTAGCGGTAATTGCTGCTTCGGTTACCTTCTGTTATGCTAATATTGTCTTGGTGGTTGAAATGCCCCAAGTTATGATTCCATTTTTTCACCTCGATGCCCAACAATTATCTTTGCAATATATTTCTATCATTATTGGCTCAATTGTGGGTGAAGTCTTAGCTGGTCCACTTTCCGATTGGTGGATGAAGAGAAGTATCAAAAACAGAAACGGGAAGAGAGTTATCGTTGACAGATTGTGGGTCTCATACAATGGATACCTCTTGGTTATTGTTGGTTTGATTGTCTGGGGTGTTTTCTTATACCAAGCAGAACCGGGACATTGGACTATAAAGCCATTGATTGGTGCAGGTATCGCAGCAGCTGGTAACAACATTGTTGCTACTGTCATTACTACTTTTGCTATTGACAGTGCACCAGAAAAGGCAGGTGATGTTGGGTTATACATCAACTTTGTTAGATCCCTTTATGGATTCTTGGGTCCATTCTACTTCCATTACATGTTCAACAATTTGAACTTTGCCGGTTCTGCTGGATTAATGTCGGCTTTGGTTGCTGTGTTTGCATTTGGTCCAACATTGTTAGCACATATTGTTGGTTTAAGAAGGCTTCGTGCTTAGAGAGAAGGCTCTGGTTAGCTGTTTAGTAGATGTCTTGTTGTTAGTAAAGTTTATAAAATAAATAAATAAAAAATATTGAATATTGAATATTACTTTTTATTTTTGCCATACTTGAAATTAACATTTATTTTTTTAGATCCCTTTTGCATGAAAAAAAAAATTTGACACCAAATTTGAGTGATTTCTTTTTCTGCGGTCTAAATCTCCGAGTATTTGCTAACAAGGTAAATTAATTTAGAAACATAAAAAAAGAAAAATAACAAAAATTATTTGTGAGGGGCATGCATTAAAAATAATTATCTTACTAATGGTTTCGACGACGTCTTTGCTTGTATAAGGAGGAGAAAACAAGGAACTAAGCCACCGGAACAATGTTCCATCTCATTTGTGTCAGGAAAGGTGTGTCAGTCCGAGTGGCTTATTGTTGTTGGGGAAAGCGGAAGTGGTTTTTGTCTGTCTGACATACGCAGCATTGTCTGACCAGCTCTGTGGGGAATGACTCTTTGGTTGACGGTTTGTGTCCGAGACAAAGAAATATAAATAGATGCAAATCTGTTTCATAAATTTTTCATTTTCATTTTCCTTTTCTTATCATCATCATCATCATCATCTTAACATTATAACAATGTCTCAATCTATTGCAAGCGATATGGAAAAGGGTTCCAACTCCCACAACGAAAACTACGACCCAGTCGTGCTTACAGAAGAGCTTGACCCTGAACATCATGAATATCTTATTTCAAGACATGGTTCAGTCCAATTAGACCCATTGCCATCTGCTGATCCTGCTGATCCTTTGAATTGGCCTGATTGGCAAAAGAACTATGAGATCTTGTTGATTGCTTTCGGTACCTTCTCAGCCACTTTTATGGCTGCTGGTTTAACTCCTGCTTTTGAAACCATGTCTATCCAATATGGTGTTACTTTACCAACTGCTGCTTATTTCACTTCTGCTCAAATTGCTGCTTTCGGGGTCTTGCCATTGTTTTGGGTTCCATTGATGAACACTTATGGTAGAAAACCATTCTTAACTTTTGCCAGTTTAGCTTGTTGTATCTTTAATATCGGGGGTGGTTTCTCTACCACTTTTGGTCAACAAATGGCCACCAGAGTGCTTGTTGGTGTCTTTATTTCAACTGCGTGTGCTGCCGGTTCTTCTGTTGTTGGTGATTTAGCTTTCTCCCACGAAAGAGGTAAGAAGAATGGTTGGTGGTCCTTAGCTTTCGTTATTGGTACTCCTGCTGGTCCATTCTTCACCGGTTTCATCCAACAACATGCTGGTACTAAATGGATTTTCTTTGTTTTTGCCATCATGAACTTTGCTCAATTTGTTTTATGGATCTTTGCCAGAGAAACCATTTACACTAGAATCAGTCCAGAATACTATTCAGCTGGTTTATTGAAATACATGGGTATTAGAAAATCGGAAGCCAGACCATTCTCATGGAAATTATTCTTCAGACCATTCAAGCAAGCTGCTAACTTCAACATCTCCTTGGCTGTCATCGCTGCTTCGGTTACCTTCTGTTATGCTAACATTGTCTTGGTGGTTGAAATGCCCCAAGTTATGGTCCCATTGTTCGGTCTTAACGCTCAACAAATGTCCTTGCAATATATTTCCATTATCATTGGTTCCATCATTGGTGAAGCTCTTGGTGGTCCACTTTCCGATTGGTGGATGAAGAGAAGTATCAAAAAGAGAAACGGGAAGAGAGTCATTGTTGACAGATTATGGGTCTCATACAATGGATACCTCTTGGTTATTGTTGGTTTGATTGTCTGGGGTATCTACTTGTACAAAGCTACTCCAGGACATTGGTCCATCAAGCCATTAATTGGTGCCGCCATTGCTGCTGCTGGTAACAACATCGTTGCTACTGTCATTACTACCTTTGCTATTGATTCCGTTCCAGAAAAAGCTGGTGATATCGGTTTATACATCAACTTTGTTAGATCTATTTACGGTTTCTTGGGTCCTTTCTATTTCCCTGCCATGTTTACAAACTTGAACTTTGCCGGTTCTGCTGGTTTAATGTGTGGTCTTGTTTTGTTGTTTGCTTGGGTTCCAACTATCATAGCTCATGTTGTTGGTCTCAGAAAGGAAAGCAATGAAGAAAAAGCTTAGATGCATTATTTATTTATTATTATTATTATTACTGTTATTGTTATTGTTATAACTCTTTTTATATAAAGACTCTGGTTAGTTCTTGAAATTAATAAATGTAAAAAGTACTAATTAAACAGGCATTGTTGTAGCGATTATCTGATCTTAAAGATTGTTAAAACTGGAAGCTTATTCAGTTATGCATTTGATGATTTGTTCTACTTTCAGAGTTGTATATCTGATCTATAGTGGAAACTGAAGATAGACACCAAGTAGATTCTCATTGAGGTGTCATATAGAGTATTATTGTAGAAGAGATTTCAACTAGTATACAGAAGAAGGGGTATCCCTTCTTCCCGAGAAAGCAACCTAAACCTCATGAAAAAGAGAGTAAGCGGGAATGGACACAAAGTCCTACCATTTTGAATAAACAATAACTGTCTCAGAGGCTAGGCAAAACGTATGTCCTTCACCGTCAACGAGAGTATTCAAAAAAGAGTTCTATGTTTAAGCTTCTGACTCTGTCCCCCCCCCACTCTCCTCCCTTTCCCCTAAACGTCTAGCAATCCTACTTTGAAATTCATAAAACACACACTCACGGACATATATTTCTTCATAACCTATCAAAGAATAAACAAACAAAAAACCTATAAAAAACAATATAAATAAAAATTCAACAAAACCAAAGAAGTAAATCATTTATGAAATCTAATTAGAACGAGATCTATGAATAGCCAAGTTCTTAAGTAATGGGGAATCATTGAAACTGAAAAGGTAAGCAGTTTCGGAACCTTCATTAACGTGTCTGAACTTCTTCCAAGATGGAATACAGAAAGTATCCTTACCGTCCCATCTCAAGATGGTTTCTTCACCATTGTCTTCCTCAAGAACGGTGTAACCAGCACCTTCATAAACGTGGAAAACAAAAGAAGAGTTTTCTTGACGCCATTCACTAGTCTTACCAGCGTTGACTCTTTCAGCTTGAGCAGTAAGGATGGTGGATAATGGTGCAGTCTTGCTACCTTTTTGAGTATAGTCGAAGATAGCATAATCACCTTCAACAGAGTCCAAGTAATCTTGAGTAAGCTTCCATGGGAACTTGATGTTGGATTCAGGAACAGTTTCAGCTGGGTAACATTCTTCATGGTAGTGTTCAGCAAAGTTAACTGGGATGGCTTGGAACATAGGTAAGTCGAGACCATCCAACCAGATCATTGGACCATCACCTTCCTTACCATGATCATGCCAGTCCCATCTTGGGGTTAAGATGACATCACCTCTTTCCATATAAATTCTTTGACCTTCAACAGCAGTGAAACCACCATCACCTTCAATGATGAATCTTAAAGCAAAAGCAGAATGTCTGTGAGCTGGAGCAACTTCACCAGGGTTGATGTATTGTAAACCAGCATATAAGGTATCAGTGGTTTGAGGAGCTTTTAATGCTGGGTTAATCAACATCAACACTCTTCTTTCTGATTCTTCAGTTGGAACCAAACGACCGGATTCGACTAATAAAGGTCTTAATTTCTTGTAATCCCAAACAGTTGGAACAGCCTTTGGCTTTGGTACTGGTGGAACCATAGCAGACATGACAGTCCATAATGGCTCGACATTTTCTGGTTTCAAACTCTTTAAGAATTGAGCCTTTTCGTTGTTAGTAGCTGATTCGACTGGCGACATGATGATTGTTAGATATAGAGGTAAATGAAAAGAAAAGAATAAGTTTAACTAGAAAAGAGAAGGACTGGGGATATATATATATATATATGTGTGGCTCGTTACACCAAAGCCAATCATACGATCCGGCACCTAGTTCATATATCGGTGCATCGGCCCTTGTTCTCCAAGTGCTTGTGGCGGAATTCTCCACAAAGGTACATCGGAGTGTTTGCTCCGATGGAGGTGATAGGACCCCACAGACAAAAAAATAAAGCCATTACTAATTGAACGGTGAACCGAGAGTAATTTCGGATGGAGGATCCGTTCCCCGCCAAAAATGTAAAATTTGCAAAACATGCGGAATTGTGTTCCAGAAAATAATTATTTCTTAGAAGATGAGCGGAAGTTCAATCCGTCAATTTTCAACATTTCGGCGTTTCTTCCGCTGGATAGAAGTGTATCGAAGGGATGGCATGGCTTTGTGTGCATTTCAAAACGGAAAACGTTTGTAGACCGATTACGTCTTATGAATTGTGGAGCATGTCGGCTCAACAAAATTTTCAAATAAATATCAATGGGAATTTCCAATATTCAACTTTTCCTCTTTTTCATTTTCTTTTCATTATCAATAACTAACTTATATAACACCCACAAAACACACATAATGACTACTGCTTGGAAAAGATTAATTAGATTCGTTGCCGTTGACGGTAAGATCTACAGAGGTGAACCAATTGTCACCGACGCTGAATACGATGTTGGTAAGTTGATCTTAGCTGGTAAGACCGTTAAGGCTAAGGTTATCAAGGGTGAAAACATCTTTGAAGATGCCATTGTCACCGATGAAGTTTTGGAAGTCAAGACTTTATTAGGTCCATTAACCGTTGATGAAGTCCCAATCATCAAGTGTGTTGGTTTAAACTATATGAAGCATATCCAAGAAGGTGGTAGAACTCCTCCACCATTCCCATCTATCTTCTACAAGCCAAGACACGCAGTTGCTGATTTCGGTGAACCAGTCCCAATCCCAAAGATTGCTCAAGAAAACCAAGTCGATTACGAAGGTGAATTATGTGTTGTCATTGGTAAGACCGGTAAGGATATCAAGGAAGAAGATGCTTTAAGTCACGTTGCTGGTTACGTTTCCGGTAATGATGTTTCTGCCAGAACTTGGCAAAGAGACCCAAAGTACGCCGGTGGTGTTCCACAATGGGGGTTCTCAAAATCTTTCGACAAGTATGCTCCATTAGGTCCACAATTGGTTTCTTCCCAAGTTATTACCAACCCAGGTACTTTACAATTAACCACCAGAGTCAATGGTGAAGTTCGTCAAAGTACCAACACTGATGATTTGTTATTCAATGTTCCAAAGATCATTGCTTTCATCTCTCAATCTACCACTTTGGAACAAGGTACCGTTATTATGACCGGTACTCCAAGTGGTGTTGCTATGGGTATGAAGGTTCCAAAGTACTTGAAGCACGATGATGAAGTTGAAGTTGAAATTGCCCAAATTGGTACTCTTTCTAACAAGATGGATTTCGTTTAAAAATTTTTATAGGGTTTATTTATAGGTATAGAATACATTAAGTTTACAAAGAATAATTTTGTTGTAGCCATATGGGACTTTGTTGAGCGGTAGCATTGTGGTAAGTAGTCCAAGGCAACCTAGTCGAGACAAAGTATGGACACGGTTTTTTCCAGGCTGCCTTTTGTTTTCAAACAGGGAATATAGTTGCAACGAAATAGAGGCATAACTTTTAATTATGTTTATTTTTTTTCTAGCTAAAACAAGGCTGTAAATTAAAATATTCAACAAAACGGGTGGGTACATACACTGCTACAGAAAAGCTTACAAGTAAGCAATAGCAGAAATTAATAACGCAGAAAAGGCAACAAAGACATTCATGTAACTAACAGAACCTGAACCAGCGAAGACAGGGGTTGGGATTGGTTGGGTGTCGGGTGTTGGAGCAGGAGCTGGAGCAGGAGCTGGAGCTGGAGTTGGCTCTGGGGCTGGAGCAGGAGTTGGCTCTGGGGCTGGTTCTGGTTTTGGTTCTGGTTTTGGTTCTGGTTCTACACAAGAAGTAGCTGTAACTTCACAGACTGTGGTGTATACCGTAGTACAAACAGTTGTGGAAGTGGTGCATGTCTCTTCGGTATCACAATCAGTAATTGTTACGATTATTGTTTTTGTAATAGTAACGAGACTATCTGTAGTTGGGTCAGTAGGATCAGTTGGATCAGTTGGATCAGTTGGATCAGTAGGATCAGTTGGGTCAGTAGGATCAGTTGGGTCAGTTGGATCAGTTGGGTCAGTTGGGTCAGTTGGGTCAGTTGGATCAGTTGGGTCAGTTGGATCAGTAGGGTGAGTAGGGTCAGTAGGATCAGTTGGGTCAGTTGGATCAGTTGGGTCAGTTGGGTCAGTAGGGTCAGTTGGATCAGTTGGGTCAGTAGGATCAGTAGGATCAGTAGGATCAGTAGGATCAGTAGGATCAGTTGGGTCAGTAGGATCAGTTGGGTCAGTAGGATCAGTTGGGTCAGTTGGATCAGTTGGATCAGTTGGATCAGTTGGATCAGTTGGATCAGTTGGGTCAGTAGGATCAGTAGGATCAGTAGGATCAGTTGGGTCAGTAGGATCAGTAGGGTCAGTAGGATCAGTAGGGTCAGTAACATCATCGGCAGTCAACGAAACTTCTTGACACTCATCATCAATTGGAGTGGCATACAAGACAGAGTTGCAAACAAATAATGAACCAGAATTGAAAATCAAGTTATTTTCAGGAGACCTGGTCCAGCCAACTTCAACTTCATCAGCTGGATCAACCACGCGAATAGTAGAGTCTTCATCAGTGATACCAAAAACTTTACCGTCAGAAGATAACTGCAGGGTAGCAGGATCCAAGTCAAATAGAGGAGCATCTTCATCTGGAGATGGAACTGAGACAATCATGCGATCATTATCCAAGAAAACTGGTACAGAGGAAATTGTAGGACCAAGGACGACGATTTTAAACTTAGCTTGAGCTAAAGCAGCCAATGAAAGGGCACTTAAGATAGTATTGTACTTCATTTTTGAAAAGTAAATTAAATAAAGGTGTATTGAATAAGTAAAAAAAGCAAAAATAGCTTTTGCAAGAATCAACAAACTTGTATTTGTATTTATACTTGAGGAAAGAAGCCCATGACCAATATTAGGCAGCCCTGTCTATTTCATATTCAACCAATGATGCCGGTTATTAAAAAGATCCTTTTGTATCAACAACAAATCACACGGTTGCAAAACCAGGTGGCGTCATCTTGCCTGCATTAATACCGAAAGGAGAAGCTTTCTTCTTCTTTTTGGACCAACCTTAAATCACGAATGTTAAGCAGCTCTGCACACCCCACTGAAGTATAATTATATATTAAGCAGCCATACTTCCTTTTTGGGGGGCAACGAGCCATAACCAAACCAGAGATCTTCCCTCTGCCAAGAAGTGCTGGACTACAAGAGTCATTATATTTGGTGAAAATAGCTTATCTTTCAAGTTGATTTAGTCAAGAGCTCCGTCCTCCCCCCCCCCCAGTTTTTTCTAATTATAGATATACACGCATTCTACCAGTTGAACAGGAAAAACTCTAAATCGGGTTATGATCCTATAAGTTCTGCCACAGGTCAGCTCTATTAATAAATATTCAATTATTTGTATACGCGCATTCTACCAGTTGAACAGGAAAAACTCTAAATCCGGTTATGATCCTATAAGTTCTGCTACAGGTCAGTTCTATTAATAAACATTCAATTATTTGTATACACGCATTCTAATAAAATTCAGATTTAACCCCTTCGGTAAATTTCTCCTTCTCGTCGCCAAAAAGAGCCAAACTTGGGGCAACATTCTTAAAGTTATCATCATCTAACAAGGCTGTTCTCATCATACTAACCTCTCCATTGAATTTCATAGGCAAGGTACGGATAGTACATCCACAGCCAGTACAAAACTCCTTGATCTTAGGTTGTCCACTCTTGGTCTTCAACACGGTATATTGTCCAAGTTTACCATTGCTATTTTTGATTTCAACGTCAGCAGTGGAGTATTGGGACATGAATTGACCTAAGTGACCAGATCCCTTACGACAGTCAATACAGTAGCAGACGAATGAACGAGATGGTTGACCGCTGATTTTGAATGAGACTTCTCCGCAGAGACAAGAACCAGTATATGAAGACATTGATGGGTTGTTTTGATAACTATCTAAATGAAAGCAGAAAAAGGAGAAGAAGAAGAAGGAGAAGAAGAAGAAGCAGAAGTATACTTTAGAAATCAACCTCCGTGTTTGTGGAGATGTCGATCGTCTTACGTAATACACTTGATCCCGGGTATATAATTACCTCGAGAATGAAGATGAGCCATGATCGGATGAACTTTCCTACGAATGCTTTGTGGGGGTGGGGCAGGCAGCGCGCGGAATATGATGCCGACAAATTTATTTCTTATTCAACGGATGAATAAGCCTTCAATCATGCTTTTGGAAAAATAATTTATTTTTTGTTTGAAACGTTGAGTTATTTTTTTCTACAGAGGTCATTGGGGTCATTTGAATTGATCAACGATTGGCTTCTTTTGCCGAGTCCTCGGATATCTTCCAACCATCAACCCCGATTGGAGAGGTTTACACAAAAGATGAGATATGTCAATTGCTTAACTTTTGTTTATTGCCACAAAAAAAATAAATACACTATACACACCTTATCTTAAATTCAAAGAATTAATTTCATCACTATAATGAAATGGACCCCCAAATGGTCCAGCAGTATCATAAAGCAAAGAATACAATACATCTGTAGGAACCTCTGACGAAGTAGAACTAGGACTATAATCCTGCAATGGATAAATAGAGCCAGGTCCATTATGGTGCAATCTTGCCAAATTATCATCGTGTAATGCTGAAGGCATAGGAGTATTGACCTGGGTAGCCAATCTCTGAGAAGTTATATTAACCTTATTGCCCATCATTTCCAACACTTTCAAACATCTTGATGCCGATTCGGTATGTTGAGTATATGATTGCAAGAGATCAAGACCGAGGAGCCAGGCATGTTCAAATCTAACCATATCGAGGTCTTTATGTAATGTTACCTGTAATTTTGCTGCCAATAGGATAGTGCCTGCGGTATAGATATAGAACACGTTATACCAATGTGCTGGGAGATAGACAATATCGCCTGCACGACGGGCTGAAATCACATTGATGAGTTCCATGGCGAGGTTTACACATAGGATAGCGACTGATCTTTGGGTTGATGAATATAATTCCGAAGTTTTTGATTTGGGTTGGTCTCTGGAAGCCTTGGGGAATAACGTAGGTCTAAAAAGCATGATTTTGAGATGGAGGACTCGTATGTGGAGGACTATGGACTGTCTCTCGAATGGCATCATCTTTTTCAAGTCAGAACTAAATTGTAAATAGGCAGGTATTTGACCCGTGAAGCCAGTAAATCGGTCTTCAAATGTGAATATATTCAGTAATAGTTGCAGCATATCATCGGTTTTATCGTTGGGGTATACTGATTTTAAGATATCAGCTAGGATATTATATAACTTCACAGTTTGGGTGAAGAATCCTAATTGCGATGGTTTATGCATGGTTAAAATGCCATCATCTTTAATATATTCATCGTCTACACACAATGGTAGCTCACCTTGTTCGTATTCTTGAGTAACCATCAACGGTCTTCCCATGGTCATGGAAACAATCCTATCCATTAATAAGCATCCCTGCCATAATCTCTTTCTAATCTCTTTATCAATCAAACTTTTGGTAGAAGAATAATTCTCACCCAGATGGAGTCCCAAACCTTGGGCTATCCGAATAGCCAAACCGACAATATTCCAACACCCAGCCAGACCCGCACTGGCCTGCAAGAATTGACCAGTTAACAACAATGCTTGAACCAATAACACTGATCCACTATCCATTAAATGAAATTTTAATGCTTGCTGCGATCTTTCAAAATATAATTCCGAATTATCATCCAATTTTTGAGCTTCAGGAGCCAATTGACAACCAAAAGCAAAGATAATGTTCACAATGGAATAGAACAATATATCGATTTCCAGATCTTCATCTTGTTTATTCCATAACGTTTCGTAAGTATTCATAAAAGTCGGTTTGTGTACAAATGGATATAAAGTATAGGCAAATTCAAAATAGTTTTTGACATAGGTATCAGCAATATCCCTACTTGGCAAGACCAACTCACTTACCCGTTTTGAACACATCCCTTCAGATCGTGACATCTTATAACTTGTGATCCTATCGGGTTCATTATCATCGTCAGTATTCGAAGACTCCGATTTTGAATTCCCATCTACTATATTAGATAAGTCTTTCATAAAAGATATGGCTGCCGATGATCCATAGAAGTCTCTATCCTTACCTCGCTTCTGTTTGATCATGGTTCCCGCACCCATAGCGTCAGTAGTGTCGTTGTTGTTGGCACGTCTAAGAGAGCTGGTAGTGGAGTTGATTGAATTTGATCGAGTAAGACCAGTAGCGACTGAGTGATCCACAATATGACCATTACTGGTAGTACTTGTGATTGAACCCTGACGGTGATGTTTTGGTGGTTCAGAGATTTGAACTGAAGGAGTGCGTTGCATGGAATACCCATCATCAGAAGATGATATCATGTTCTTGACTGTAGGGGAGTTGGTGGATTGCAAAGATGCTGATGAGGACATATGTTCACTACCGCGAGGACTGCCCATGCCTAACCTTTCTTCTAATTCTCTAACGTACTCCACCGTGACATGGGCTCTAGAGTATTTTGCCCCATAAATACATTCATGACCGCGTTTAAGACAAGTTCCACAACAAGGTTGTTGTCCATCACATTTGGTTTTTCTCTGACGACATCTGTTGCAAGCTAATACCACTCTTGGACGTTTGTTCTTGATATCTTTAGCCACTTTATCATTCATTGTGTGGAGGTGTATAATACAGTGTGGTGTTATGGTTGGATTTTTTTTTTTTCCTAATGGTTGTAAAACTTTATCGGGAATTTGACCCGACTTTTATATTTTGGAGTGCGGGAGAAACCGCACCTACAATAGAGAGAGAGACAGAAAGTGACAGACAGACAGACAGACAAACAGGCAGACAGGCAGACAGGCAAACCGACCGACCGACCGACAGACAGACAGAAAAAAAAAATATTATTGAACTCCACAAACGTTTTATTGGAGAAAGAAATTTACAGAGGCAACACCAAGAGAGGGAGAGATGACGGCAGTGTTGGAGGCGGGTCACTCTATAGCAAGACAAACAGACAGGAGTGATACCCTTATTTAACAGTTGAACCCTTTCTCTATTATGCTCAATGAACAGCCTGATTGTTTTGGGGTTAAACATCACGGTTACAAAATAGTTGTTCCAGGTTGATTGTTTGCATTCTCAACGTAGGGCTTATTCATAGAAGGGATTGTATATACTCACTCCACTAACTATTGGCGCTTCGGCAGTTGCTGAGGTGAGTTCATCGGGAAATATTTATTATTTGGTAATACCCCACCCCAGTCAACATCGGAGTAATTGATTGTATTGTTCCGGCACAATTAATAATTAATTATTTTTTAAGGATATATGCGCGATCTCTTTTCTTTTATTTTTATTAAAAAATATTTTCAGTTCGATACAAGTGCAAAACAAAAAAAAAACTTGATTCGCTGCTTGATTGGGTCGCAGTTACTTCCCGGGAGTTTCCATTGGGGGAGAGAGA
>JAJMHC010000246.1:0-28648 GCA_030582855.1 Hemisphaericaspora lyxosophila | reverse complement strand
TTGTATGCTTCTTATACAAAATGGTGGAAAGACGTAAACATTAAAACCTAACTATGATACCCTTTCAAACTAATTAAAAAGAACTAAGAATACACAGGGAATATATTGAAAAATTGTTTGGAAAATCAAAAGTTTAAACTTTAACAATTTAAGCCTTGGCTAAAGCCTTCTTGGTAGCAAATCTTCTTTGCTTCTTTAAAACTAAAACTTGGAATCTTTCAAAGTCAGATAATTGAGCTCTTCTGTCTTGAGAAGCTAATTTCTTAGCCCAAGAAGTAGCAGCCCATTTAGATTCAATTTCAGCGGAAGCCCATTTCTTTTCAACAGTGGCGGTTCTAGCACCTCTTGGTAATTTAGATAAGACAATTGGGGTTAAAACAACCTTGGCTAAAGCAATAGATTGTCTTTGGATCTTTGGACCATCAACTAAGACCTAAAAATTTTTTTTGTTAGTATAAAGTTCAACAGTATAGTGAGAGACGAGACTATCGATATTCAGTACAGGTGACACCTATCAACCTCGGAGATGTTAGATGACGAGGGGCATGACTTTTCTTCTTCTTCATTGTTGTTGTGAAATCCTTGTCCCTCTGCGCTTGGTTGCTTGACTGTATATTTCATCAATCTATGCGATAGTGGAAAATGGTGGGAGTTGGGGCTGGGGCGGGGGGAGAATATTATTCATGGCATCCATGTAAACTGGATATTTCCCAAGTGGTGGCATCTATACATCTGTTCTTGATAGCAGAAATAGTAGTGGCTATAGTCATTCATCTCTTTTGACCTGGTTTGAATATTTTCGATAATCTTCATTCTTGATTCATCCACAATTATTACATACTCTCTTGTGGTCAATAATTTCAACGATGGTAGCTAAGGTCTTGTTGTCAACTAAGACAATACGTCCTAATTCAACGGATCTCCAGTTGGAAGCTTTAACAGTAGACATCTTTATTGTTTATTATTGAAGTAACTATGAAACTATCTTGAAAGCAAACAAAATTTTTTTTTCTTTAATTTTTTGATAGTAAGATTTTCCCAAGTGAGGTTTGTCTGGCCCAATGCTTCTCCCACTCAAGTTTGTTCGTAGGCACTCCACTACAATTTTTTTTTCATCACCCATTGGAATTTTTCGCAATGCAATAAACAGAAACATTTTTTTCGGCCTTTGCACTACCTTTTTTTGTATACAGAACATCCAATCTGCAATACTATAGTGAGGTAACTAATGGAAAAAACCTTGGATGAACCCAACTTCATCACGTGCAATATGAGAGAAATAGGGCACTAGCCCTAACGCGACCATTTTTTTTTGTAGTGATGATGATGATGGTAAACCTCCTCACATATCGTGGATGTTTTTTTTTTTGACTTCTACTTGAATCAATATACAAATATAAAAACTTAACAAAACAAGACAATAAATAATTTACTCAAAAAAATCAATTGAATTGGGTTAGTTAGTTAATTTTTTTTTGTCAAAATATGAATAGTATGTTTATTGCCATAACGACTTTTTTACTTTGAAAGAACTGAAAGTGGATTTTCATGATGACTCATAATTTGCGTTCTAGAGTATCATACCTGGAACACGCCTAGTTTCATATAGGGTATGGTGCAACATGCGACCAACTTTTCGTCTGAATTAATCATTGTTCAATTGGATATCTAATTCACCGAGGTTCTTTCCAGTTATAGAGCTGAATCAATAAGATGAGCGAAAGAGAGAGAGAGAGAGAGAGAGAGTACTAACTTCTTATAGTCATATTTATAGTTTGTACATATTAATATACACCAATTTCCAAAACTTGATCATGTCAATGTAGCCTTTTATCGAATCATAAACTGTCTTTACCTACAACAGTCATTACCATCTCCTCTATTTCCAAACTACACAGTCAACTCTTTAACTTTAACATTAACTTGCCAAATAAAAAAAACCAAAAAAAAAACCAAAAAAAAAAAAAATTGATTTTCTCCTGATATCTGGAAATGATTTTGAACCTTCAATCGTCAATCTTTATAGGACATTCCACTTTGGCAAAGCTTTTATGAACTTTCAAAGAACAGTCAAGAGATTATTCACAATGTCTACTGTTACATCCAAGAAAGTACCCGTTCGTCAACCAGAATGGTTCGCACCAATTAACAAGGATACTGAAAGACCATCCTTGAGTATTTACAATTCATTAACCCGTACCAAGAATGAATTTCATACTATTAGACCAGGCCACATTACTTGGTATAGCTGCGGTCCTACAGTTTATGATCATTCCCATATGGGACATGCTAGAAACTATGTTTCTACCGATATTTGTAGGAGAATATTACAAGATTATTTTGGTTACAATATCAAATTCATTCAGAACGTCACTGATATCGATGACAAGATTATCATTGCTGCTCGTCAACAATATTTATTCGAACAACACATCAGTAACATCTATAAGGAGGCAAATGAAGAACTTTTAACAAAATCCACACAGTATTTGACTAGTTACATTTCAAAGAACTTGCCAGAATTTACTGGCACTTCAATTGAAAATGAATTTATCCCTTGGGTTCATGCAATTACCAATATGCAAGAAATAATCAAGGATAAACCGAAATTCCCAATGCACATCAAGGCAGCTAGAGTAGCACACGAGTCAATTTACAAAAACAAGGACATTCCTTTCGAGCAATTTTTAGCCAATATTAAAGATGTAGCCATGCCACATTTAGATAGACAATTAGGTGATACGGTAACTGATCCATCCATTTTCAGAAAGTTACCTTCTTACTGGGAAAAGAGATACAATGAAGATATGGCAAGATTGAACGTATTACCACCATCCATCACCACCAGAGTCTCTGAATATATTCCAGATATCATAGAATATGTTGATAAGATTGTTGACAATGGATATGCCTATAGAACCGAAGATGGTTCAGTTTATTTTGATACCGTTAAGTATGAACATTCTCATCATGCATATGCAAAATTACAACCTTGGAATAAAGGAGACTTAAGTTTGATTGATGATGGTGAAGGTTCCTTGAGTACAGGTCACACCAAGAAGAATCCGGCTGATTTTGCTCTTTGGAAAGCTTCTAAACCAGGAGAACCAGCTTGGGACTCCAAATGGGGTAAAGGTAGACCGGGTTGGCACATTGAATGTTCGGTCATGGCTTCAGATATGACTGGTGAAACCATGGATATTCATTCTGGTGGTATTGATTTATGCTTCCCCCACCACGATAACGAATTGGCCCAATCCGAAGCCTATTATGACAATAAACAATGGGTTAATTACTTTATGCATAATGGTCACTTGCATATCCAAGGCCAAAAGATGTCTAAATCTTTGAAGAACTTTATTACCATTGATGAAGCATTGAATGACTTTTCTTCAAGACAGTTGAGATTAGTATTTGCGTTGACTGCCTGGGAAAAACCACTTGATTTTAAGGACTCTTTAATCAGTGAAGTCAAGGCTATGGAATCTACATTCTCTAAGTTTTTCACCAATGTGCGTGCTTTAAATAGTGACTACAAACATAAGGTAGAAGAGGGCCAGTTCATTTCCAGAAAGATCTCCCATCACGAAAGACAATTGTATGATGATTTGTCTAGAGCTCAAGATGAAGTTGACGCTGCCTTCAATGATAATTTATCAAGCAGTCAATCTTTGAGAGTGATTCAAGATCTTGTCTCCAAGTCAAATAATTATATTCAACTCACGGCTTCTGGTACTACTGAATTGAGAATAGAAGTGTTGTTACTGATAACCACCTGGATTGTTAAAATCTTGGACATTTTAGGGTTTGAAACTAGAGCCGATAAGTTAGGTTGGATAGATAGTTCCAGCAGTGAAGGTGCAGCTGGAAGCGCCGAGGACATGGCTATGCCCTATGTCAAGGCACTTTCCCAATTCAGAGACTCTGTTCGTAATTTGGCCACCAATAAAGCTGAATTATCCCAGTTCTTGAAAGTTTCAGACGCGATTAGATCCCAATTAATAACATTAGGAGTCTCGTTAGACGACAAGCCAGACGGTACAGCCTTGGTTAAGTTCTTAAATGCCCAAGAACAGGAACAATTAATTGCCCAACAAGAAGCTAAGTTGAAGGCCGCAGCGGAGAAGGAAAGACGCAAACAAGAGCAGGCAATTGCCAATGCTAAGAAAGAAGAAGAAAGATTAAACAAGATGAAAACCAAACCTTCCGAACTATTCCAAGATCAAGCTTTATATTCTGAGTGGGATGAAAGTGGTATTCCTACTAAAGACGCCAAAGGCGAAGAAATTACCAAAAGTATGAAGAAGAAATTACTCAAACAATACCAACAACAAGAGAAACTTCATCAAGAATACTTGAAAAGTCAACAGGTTTAATATTTCTGTAGATAGCTAGACAAATATATATATATATAGAATAATTAAACTCAGTTTATATATATATATATATATTGGAGTAGGAAAATACTAGGCACAAAAAAAAAAAATAATAATAAATAACACGCACTGGAACAATTGTTGAATTTTGAGATTTGTGATTTGAGATTTTGGCCAATACAAACTTTACAACTCAACAGTACAACCCATTAATAATGTTTAACTTGTCAACCAGAGTTCAATCAGTGGGGAATCAGCTATTGACCACGTCTATTATAATAATTGCTGCTATTATCGGATTTACTTACTTGGATTTGGGACACAACAATGCCTGGAGTATTAACACCACTTCAATAACCAACATAAAACCAACTGCATCAATAAAATATTCATTTCAATATGGTGCAGTGAACCGTAAGCCAAAGGAAAACTCTAAGATTCAGTTTGATTTGGATGCCGATTTAACACCATTATTCAATTGGAATACAAAGCAAGTGTTTGTTTACTTGACGGCAGAATATCCTGGTAAAAAAGAAGGTTCGTCAAATAGAATCACCTATTGGGACAAAATCATCCAATCCAAGGATGACGCAAAGATTCATTTGGTCAATCAAAGAGGAAAATATTCTTTATGGGATGTGGAAAAATCGTTCCGTAAAAGAAATGCTACCGTTAGACTTGAATGGAACATACAGCCTCATGTCGGTCCGTTGATCTTTGGTCTGACTGAAGCTACTGGTGAATTTCAATTCCCAGAAATCGAAAAAGCCAAAAGGTAAATAAGTCAAATGTAGCTGTTTTTTATATATATATATATATACAGTTGGTATTGATTGCTTGTGGGTTTCTATAAATATACAAAAGCAAAATAAATATTTACAAGTAGTTTTGTATAATACACAATTTAACAAGGTTAAATTTCAATGATTTTGATCTTTTTCTAACGCCATTTGGGTTCGAGATCTGATTTCTTCTTTCTGTCTCGGCGTCAATGTTTGGGTACTCCTTGGGCTGATACTAACAGGACAAGGATTCCGTTCTGATAGTACCTTTTCTAAAGTGAAAATTGATAACGGACTTTTTGCGCTACTAGTTCTGTCTAAGTTATGGCCCCAGGTGAGTTCTCCAAACCGGCTGACGGACTCTCTGCTTAGCACGTGACTAATTGTATAAGGATATTTGTCCATAAGATTAAAGTACTTCTGTTTATCTCCTTGACAGAATCTCTTAATTGCCCGAAGCAACTCCTCTTTTGATTCATCTTCTATATATAGTTTTTTCGGGATTCTTTCTGGATCAAAATATCGAATGAACCGATCCCAGTTCATCGAAGTGCGGTCAAAAGGGTCTGATTTAATTTGAAACAACCTGCCTGTGCGCCCTCTCAAAAAGTTATCAATTCCAGTCGCTTTGATGCTCTCTCTAGCCTCAGCAACACTTTTCACGCCATAAAATTCCGAAAGTTTAAAATAATGGGTTTCAACCAAATCGTCCCCATATATATCGGCCGTGTATACCAAACACATCTTATAGCATAGCTTTTTCTCCATAAAGGCACGACGGTAAGACCAATTCCCATAAGCAAGTCGAGATTCGCAAATCTCTAGCGCCGCCATTAGATAATCAACATTTTTGAACTTGAGCAAAAATCGTAATATGATTTTATAGTCATTCTGACGGAACTGAGCATTAGCAGCGATGGTTCTAATCAAAGTTTCCGCCAAGTGGCGGCATTCTTCCCGATTCATTTTTCTCAGTCGAGAAGTTATTTGTTCCATAATAACGCGTGTTAATACCCCATTGAGTATGGGTGGTAATTGGACCTCTTCATTATAGGGGAAATCAGCGTTAAACTTGTCAAATACATTGATCACATCTTCATACTGGCCCTGTATGAGTTTGGATGTTTCCTCACTAACTTCTTCAGTTTTCCTGTTGTCAGACTTGGCCTGGAATCGTAACGCTTTTCGCTTTGCTTGGTAGATAAATATCCTCACGTCAAAGGGGATAGCCACCCCCAACCTTTCACGAGCCCTAGTCTCAAATAAATCAAGGACTGGCAATGCAATATCTCCCACCATGGCAATGTAGTCACGTATACATTTGGCAAGGAAAGAAACGTCATTTCGAAGAACAAATCGTGAGCTAGGGGTACTATTTTTCGAAATTCCATATAAATTGAGCACTTCATACAAAAAAACTGTAGAATTTCTGAATTGAATGTCATATTTGCTATCCATTGCCAAAAGAGCCCGTAAAATGTAATGGCTGGTTTCAGCAGACTTTGAAATGTTGAATTTTGTCATAAGGTGAAACAATTGAATAATCTCTCGCGGTTGGTCCTTCTCCCGATAATACTCCAAAAACGGTAAAACCAACCGCTCATTTCCACCATTCTTGTAAATCAGTTTCCTTAACATATGACGCGCCTTTGCAAGCAGACCTATTTTTATCATTCGACGAAGTTCCTCAAGCAAAAGACATGAATCACGTTGCAAAAGTATATGATTTCTCGTCCTGGCAATCATCCCTTGAATAAAAGCCTTTTTGATAAGTATATATTTCGGAATCACCACATCAGAGACAGATCGTTCCCATTGACGATAGTTTTCAAGTTGTGCCACATAGATTTCTGGTTCTGAAAACGGAACCGGGCTTGCTCGATGGCCCTCGTAAGATATTCTATCGGCTTTTTCATATTGACCAAACTTGGTATATGCACCAATAATACTGGCATAGATAGTAGACAGAAGCTTGTTGAAGTGAGCTGCCAAATATCTGATCTCTTCCATTTCTTTCAATTCTAGATTATCTACTGAGAATTGTATGGCGGTTTTTATAGCTTGCTCTGACACTATCAAAAATTGTTCATTGGCTTCTCTCTCGAGATAGTTCAGCAAAAGGGTGACAAGTTTAGAAACATCACCGCTAGTCATTGTCATTTCCACTAGCACAAGGAACAACTCTGAAATACCATTCACATCAGAACGACCCTCTCTGGACAATGATAGGTACTCTTCAAACAATGTGAATACCTCTTCATGCCGTTTCTCTCTCAAGTAGGATTTCATTAAAGACGTATATATAGGAGCACTGTAAATCAACTCTCTCTCACCAATTTGATGAAACAATCTTTGGATTTCGCCATCAGCACCCAAACTGTCCAAAGCCTGCATGGCGACACCATAGTGTATTGAAGCAGGTAAATTTCCTTTGCCATATAAATTTTCAAATCTACTTTGAAGACCAGCCCAGTCTTTGGATAGAACCAATAACTCCAAACATTGCTTTTCTTGGTCCAAACTATGAAGCGATGGATTCTCGTGGAAGAGTTTAAATGCTTTCTCTTCATCAAATTGACTGAACGCGGTCATGGCGTATGTTAAATCTTCAGGTGAAAGAACCTCTTCGGGATCAAGAAAACGCAGGTGGATTCTAGCCGTTTTGTATGTAAAGTATTCCAGGGCTATTTTTGGATATTTGTTCATGATACTTCCCATCAATAAGGTGGTGAATTTATAACCCATACCTGCACCATACTCTCGATCTATTAAGGAAATTAGTCCATCGAGATATGCTGTTAATGGCATATATCTAGGGGAGATGGCTATCAATGGTAGTATATCGTCATAGTGGTGAAAATCTGCCTCGTTGAACCACTTGCCTGGTTCGATAAGTTTTGCCAAGGTAATAAAATCCTCCACTAAGCTCAAGTGCCCATTCACGGTTCTAGTAAGCATGAATGCAGCTTTGAAAAATCGTATCAATAGGTATCTCTTGTCTTCGATTGGGATGTCTTGCTGGAGAGTGTGTATAATCCCCAGTTTATTATAGTCAACTATATCTAAAGTCTTCTGTTGTAATTGAATGGTTTTAATCACAAAGTCCAATTGTTGCGTATGTTTATCGTGCTTTCCAAATCTTATCATTGGCTCCACAAGCCGGTGGTAAATATCGTACCTTCCCTTTATGAGTAATAATTCGTCCAAGTTTTGTCTTCGAGAAAGAATAGCCTCTTGCAAGCGAAGAATGGAGTCTTCTTGTCTTCGTTTCTCAAATATCGATACCCACAAATCCTCCAAGAATTCAAACCCGTGTTCTATTTCACATGTCATTTCCACCAACCTCTGAAAATCTTCAACGATTAAATTTATATCATTGTCTGTGAAATGCCGAGTAGAACGAATAAAGTCTAAATAATGCAGACTAACTTCTTCATCAAACACGAGCTCATTAACTTTTGCATATTCATAGCCCAAGAAATTGGACATGAACTCCATTGATCCTCTCTCGGTAATTAAGAATGTTGAATACAGTCTTGAATGTTCTAAATGAGGTCGTAGTACACGCGTTCGTATTCTTATTGTCTTGTGTATGAATGGATTCTGCTTGGTAGGGATTGGCGAACGGACTTTGATTTGGGCACGTATTCTTGGTAAATATTGAACATAGCTCAATAGGCTCCTTCGTAGAGCGGATTGCCGTAAGAATATCATTGGAGAGATTGTGTGCCTAGTGGATCTACCGACTGGCTTGGTGTCTTAAGGATATTTTTAGGAGTGAACGGGGGGGGGAAGGAAGGGGGATTTATGTTGAATTGCCTGATTTAGTCGAGGCCTAAACCAAATTCAAGAAAACGGCATTGAAAAAAAAAAAATTGCGACTCCCACTATATGCAGTGCAGCTAATATCAAATTGGCACAGTGGGATTGGAAACTGGTAAACTTCAGTGAGCAAGGAGGGTACAAACAGTCAAGAATGAAGAACAGACTACTTGGAGAGCCAGGTCTGGATTGGTTTTTTGTTTTTCTTTTTAACCTGGCAAGAGCATATTTACTTGGAACACACATGTTGTTATATCATTTTGAGAAGAAGAGATGAATGAATGAATGAATGTCTTTTTTTGCACAACTGGGTATATAGATTTACCCGCCAGCTTCAAAGAGAAAGGGTGAGAAAGGGTGTGAAACCATCTTGTCAACAACTAATCGATGCGATTTGTTTGCCTTATTTTGTATTTATCAGATTCATTAAATCAGTTTTTTTGGTTTTGTAATCAGGGAAGTGTAAACTTCTCGTACAGTGTGAATATAAAAAGATCATCATAAAAATACAAATAAGGAAACAACATTAATTCATATCAATTAGTCTCTTGTCATCAAGATAAAGTCCAACTATAAGCTTATTAAATGAATTATTACTAAGGAGAAGGAAAACCTTTCATATTCTGCAAAAAAAAAAAGTCATACTGTTAGTAATTGCTTTCAAACAAAACAAAGAAGTAATTGCTAGAATCAGCAAACGACCTGTCATCAACTCCTTCCAATCAGCACTTCAAAAAAATTTGTACACTGAAATGCAGCTCCTCTCCATAATTGTACAAGAGAGGGACCAGAAAGGTGGGTTATGTCCGCCCGGTCGACAAGTTTCATCATAAAAAAAGACAATTTTCTTTCTCATCTCAATCTAGAATTTCAAACATACCTATAAGCTGTTAGTGTGCTGATTCTGGTAAAAATCCAAGAAAGGGTCAAAGCTTGATTAAAAACAAATGGCTCATACAAGGCTGAAACTTAACGATAATGCGATTGTCCACACGGTTTATTCAGTTGGAACAATTGGTAAATGCAAATAATCACTGCCATTTTCAAATCTGACTTAACTGCTGAAAGGTCGTACATACCATTTAATAAGTCATCCATCCAATAGTCTTAAAATTCAACTTTTCTTGTCCAATAATTGATTGAATTAATTGATGAAAGGAAAGAAGAGGTAAAAGAATAATCAAAAAAAATCAAAAAAATCAAAAACGGGTTGAAAATTTTTTTTTTCCCTTTTTCTTCTACAAAATGAGGTTGAGGAGTTTCCACTCGAGAAAATTGTACCATGCACGATCTATCTAACAAAAAAAAAAAATTAGGGTTAATATACTTAGACCTTAATACCAAAGAAACTGATTTTAACAACTACCGTAAACAACATGTGAGCAAGTGCCAATAAGATTATGATAGTATAGAATAATCTGTTAGCAGCCGCCGCTTCTCCATCGTGAATAATTAAACTATTCTTCTTCAAAATTGGAACCAATTTGGAAATATTACTCAAGCCAGTAACGAGTCCACTAATGGCAACAATTATCCATTCGAGGATATTCAACAACAAATGATGTTTCTGGTTACTAATAAATACCACGATGAGGATGTTTATAATCGTGATAGGAAACCAAAGAACATTTGTGTATCCATAGGTAGAAATTGTTTTGGTCAAGGAAATTCGATAAGGGAATTTGAAATAGTAGGAGGTAACGAACCATAACAAAGCAGGCGCGATCAAATTGTATCCATAAAACAAACTAAGTGACTTTGTTAACAAGTCAAAGCTGTATTCGTATTTCTTCTGTTGATTTCCGTGTAGCCACTCTGTGATCAAATTTGCTCCCGTTGAACTGACAAACATCAAGAATATTAATGTACCGGTTATCCAAACAAAGCCATATAATTCAGTTGGACCTTGTTCTGGTTCTCCTTCTCCTTCTCCTTCTCCTCCTCTTCCATCATTAGCACCAACTCCTCCAATTGTAGTAGCAAATGGATTCATCGCTCTTTGAATCTTTTGGAAAAATACGTCACTATCTAAATCAAAATATGCTCTGTAAAAATTGATTTGAAACATATGGGACTTAGTTGCGTCGGCATTTTTTACTGATGGTCCAGCTGTTACCGGTGGAGTTTGAGCGTTAAAATATGCATCTGGGTTGGGTGCATTAGAAGGTGTATTATCATTCAATGGAGAGTCTGGAAGAATAAAATCGGTGTTCAACAAATCTGCCTATGTTTGACAATTGTTAGTATTTCAGTCAATTAATTGGTAATTTCCCCAAACTTAAACATACCTCACTATCTGCTTGAACCTTTCCGTATGGTTGTGACATGCTTGTTATTGTTGTTGTTGATGTTGTTGTTGATGTTATTGAATTTAATGATTGTGAGCTGGTGGTAACTATTCTCTCGCTTTTTTGTTTTTTGTTTAAAATTTCATACACCGTGGAATTATCCGCGCCCCCAAAAATCGGAGATTGTTAATCGAGGGAGTATTTGTTAGGGCCAGCTGGGAAACCTTGACCTAATTCAGTGCTGAGATTGTATTATATCCTTTGGAACTATCTTTTGAATTTCCAGTTGGATTCGTTGACGCTTCCCAATCAACGGCACATGCATTTCTCACCATATGATTAGCTAGAGTTTGGAATCCCTGCGCTTTAGCGACTGGTGGGTTATATTTTCCGTCAAGTTTCTCTACTCTGATATCAGTTGCGGTGGACTGTGAAGTTGGTGCTGACAGCTTGTCAAAATGCTCCTCCTTTTGGAGGGGATTTTCCTTCTGCAAGGTAGAATTGTGGGATAATTCATCCATTGATTTGGCTTCCACCACGAAAAAGTCGGAATCCAAGGTAAACCTACCCTTGGTCTCGATTAATTTGGTGGCAAATATTGTCCCAGTGATGCAGATGCCGATGATTATAAGAAATAACCATTGACGTAAAAGTTGTAGCAAAAACGGAAATGCCATCGAAGTAACGGTCTCTAAAAACCAGTATACGATGGTGGAAACTACCCATCCTGGTGCTCTCGAGGAGCTTGAAAACGTCTCTATAATAAGTAACCAACTTATGGGAAGCAATATCGCTTGGTACAAAACATCAGCTACCACCGTCAACCCGATCATAAAAGATGCCTTTTCTGCATAAAATAACCTCGGTACCATCCAATTTCCGTGTTCAATGGGACCAATGATTTCACCGGAAAAGAATGAGAACATCACCATGTATGCTACCATAATGCATTGGACGATAAACACCGAGAATACTATGGCATCCTTTCTTCGAATGGCATCTGAAATTAATATTGGGGCCGCGGAAAACAACAATCTCATGGAGAATAGAAACAGGTTTGCCGTTTTGATATCTTTGGCCAGAAATAATTGACAGGCGTGGCATATAGTTTCAAATGATTCCGATAACTTGGTAATGGTTGTTAAAACCAAAAACACTTGAACTAACATGCCAGTGACCATTTCTCTAATGTATTTCTTCCCAAAAAGTCTATTGACAGGACAGCTCTTCACGCACATCCCCGAAGAATACTCCTGGATAACAAAATGTTTATCCCCCAACTTCAATCTATCTTGTTTAGTTTTGTTTTCCACGTTGGATGAATTGTTCAAGTGGATGCTTTCCAACACATCCGCCGCAGTAGCCCATTCGCAATTCAAAGCCAACCACTTTGGAGACTCGGGGATATAACAGGCAAGTATGGTTGCCACCACTAGTGGAATAAGTTCAAGACACCAATATGCTTTCATCATAGTTAGCAGGGCAGTAAACTCATCCAAAACATGATAAAGGATGAAGATAACCAAGTTCCCTAACGCACTTGAAAGCAAGACAAGTGATAATACTGCACCTCGTTTGTTGGGTGGAATGATTTCATATTCATAAATGGGTATACTTGTATATGTCAACCCAATAGCGACTCCTTTAACTATCCTCGCTGAAATTAGAACCCAGACATTATCCAGAAACAAAGTAATCAAATTTCCAATAATCCACGTCCCTGATATACACTGGAAAACTTTCAAATATCCAAACTTCTCGCATATGATACCACAAATAACACTTCCAACTACAATTGCAAAAAAAAAACATCGTTAGTATATTTAAAAAACACAACCAAACTTGCCATCTAACTTCTGACATTTTCAAGTATCACTTACATATTGCCCCAAATGAATTACTTGAACTCAAGGCGTTTGTCTCGATCTTTGATGTCTCACCATAAATTGCTGCAAATAATTGAGAATTCTTGACAATTGAATAGGATTGCATTTCCATTCCAGCTATGAAAGTGAACATTGCCATTGCCATACCGATAGAATAAGAATTGTACAATTTTTTGACTGGCATTTTTGAGTTCTTTCCTCTCTTTATAATGTGTGTTTGGGTGTTTGTGTTTGTGTGTTTGTGTGTGGTGCTGTTGTAGATAACCGGCGGTTGAATGCAACCCATTTTGTTCTATCGATGCCGCCAGCAAAACCCACCACCACCACCACCACCTTTTTTTTTTCGGTGCTCCCTGGAACAATCATCAAAATTCACTAGGATTATGAAACGCAAGTCATTGGTGGTGATAAGCACATTTTATGCTATCTGAAATGGAAATCGATCCCCCTGATCATTCTTTTGTGGGAATTGATATGTTTGAAGATGAAGTTGATAGAAACAAGAATGAAATATATATCAGGCAAACTTTGCTACCCTCTCCAATCATTACCAATATTATCCCGAAGTTTAAGGTTCAGATCAACAAGCCATTTAAAGGAGTTTCAAGCTTACTATTTAACGACGAGGAATACCAAACGTTAATTCCCAAGGAGGAAGATTCTCAAATGGACGCGTTTAGTGATAACGAAGGCTTTGAAGATGATCTACTTTTGGAGGCCGAAGAAAACACCACCGGACCAGAACCGAAAAAGCACAACATACTACAAGAAATCCAGATTCTAGTAAAACATCTGTCAATAATCATAGATGGAATTGAATTTTTAACAAAATCGGAAATCCGATCGTCGTGTGTCATCAAAGGAATCAAGGATGACGCAAACCAAGAGGAAGATTTACTATTTATTTCCTTAAAATCTGGCTACTTGTTACTAGTTAAGATGTTTTATATTCCACGACATTACAAGGATACCGACTATGAGTATCAATCATATAAGGAAATAATCCACCAGGGTAACTCAATTTTCAAGCCTTTTGTTATACAATGGTGGAACACGTCGGGGAATATTCCTACCCCGTCCCTATCCTCGTCGGGATACCTTTTGCGATCGTCCAGTTCTGGATTATCCACGGTCTCGTGTTCAGCTTCTAGGTCATTCAGGCTATATATGACCAGGCATTCTAAAAATGGGCTAATGTTAAAGAATCATGTGAATGTATCGGTGGACGGAGAACTACTAGATGGGAATTTTATCGAGCCCAACACCACTACACAAACGGACATGTTCATGGCTTTAGTATTTACCCATTATAGACGCTTGCAAATAGAGTTGTTTTCTTGGAATAATTTTGAGGGAGTATCGCAAAGCTTTTCAAAATCAATACTACCTTTGCTCAATACTTTTGAAATTCCAATATTTATCGTGCCGCTAAAGAATAACGGAAGCTTTTTATTCGTAACACAAACCCAGTTTACCATTATAACCATTCATGACATAATCTCAGCTCAATATGATTTCAAAATCAGCCCTACTCCTTGGGCATCAGCCTTTCCAACCACTTATTACCTCCCGAACGACAGCATCACCACCGCGGAATTAGACAAGGTAGATCAAGTATTGGTATCTACCGATACAGGCATAGTACACTCAGTATTGGTTTCTGATAATAGAATCGTTTCACACGATCCAATTATACGCGTTTCTGACAGCATTTCAAATTTTATATTAGAAAAGCAACAGGATAAATATCGCTTCACTTATAGCAGTGATACAGGGACAAACAAAGACCTTTTGATTTCTGAACTCTTTACAAAGGAAGATTACTGTGATTTGGATAACTTGGGTAAGTTGCAGTATAGTAACGCCAGACTAATTAAGGATTTCAAAAATTGGACACCATTAATTGATGCGGCGATCATTGAGTGTAATCGCCCCAAGAGTTCTACTCTTCCTTCTCGACAAGAAGTTTGGGGCATAAGTGGTTGTGGGAAAAGATCAAAGTTGAGTCAATTTAGACACGGGTATGCTGCGGTACGAAAAAGCAATACCTATGACAGGCTACGGAAAGCAGACAAAATATTCTACCTAAACCACAACGATATCCCCTACACAATCTGCTCATTGCCGTTTGAATCAGTGCTATTGGAGTATCAAGAAAACTCGCCAGAGTCGTTTGCAGAAATCTCAAATCCCAATATAGTAACAGAAGAACCAACCTTAATTGCTAAAGTTATATCAACACGCGACGAGGCGCTCATTTTACAGGTGACTCCAACAAGTGTTACCGTTTCAAATTTGCTAGATTACAAGGAAACGACAACATTTGCCGATTTCTCAATAATGTTTTGCGATATTTACCAAGACGTATTGGTTGTGCTAACCGATTCGAATGGAACAGTGGGTTTCAGAGTTTGGAGAATTTGTGTTGTAGAAAATGAGGACGGGGTATACTCTTCCGACTTTTTGGAGCCGATTGCCTCTAACCAGATTGAGTTTGAGCCATCTGCTTTAAAGGTCTTCCATATGAATGAGCTGATACAAATTGCCCTCGGTACTTTTGATGGCGAGATTATATTATTTTCCTTAAATAATGACAGGTTAATCCAAACTCAAGCATATGATTTAAATCGTCTATCTTCTTACCTTAGCGAGGACGTCATCGGTTTAGATTTAGTGATTCCTCATGAAATAGTGGTCATCGAGAGAGGTATTTACATTGGATCTAAAGAGGGGTATTATATTCAGCTTGAACTAACAGAGGGCCATTTTTCCTGCAAACACTTTTTAAGGATTGGTGAATCGGAAGTGAAGTTTTGTGTGCTGAAAGATACCAAGCTTATATTCCTAGTATGTAAAAGTCTTTGGCTAATCAATCAGTATGAATCACAGTACCCTATCCGAGTTCACTTTGATGACAATTACGAGCGAATAGTGAGAAGTGCGGTGGAGATAGATTCCGCTGAGAATGGAAATAAGTTTAGAAGAGTTATTTTAGTGAGAGATAATGGATTGGTACTTGTAAATATATCAACCTTTACAGATTCAACAGTCAAACAAATATCTATCTCAGAAAATGCTAAAAAGTTGGTTTATCTTAGCCACATTGGTGTGTTTCTTATCCTTTGTAAGGCAACCAATCCCAAGAACAGGCTAAGATGTATTGATCGCAAGACCCTGAAATTGTTATCAAATAGAGAGTCTACGTTTAAAAGCAGAAGTTCTGACGAGTTGATCTTCGGCACCAATGAATATCCAATTTCCTCTTGTGTCTGGGAAGTCAGTCGGGGCAATCAGAGGACAACCAAGAAAGTATTAATTGGGTGTTGCATAATGTCTGGAAGTATGGGAGAACAAGGGATGGTGAAAGTACTTGACTTCAAGAAATCCAAACTGCCAGATGGTCTGGTGGTCGTAAGTATCGTTGAATTGACATCTTTCGAGCATGAAGCCCCAGTTAATAACATTCAACAGCTGAATCAAGATATACTTTTCTCGAGTGGAAACAGTGTCTACCATACAAGCTATGACGAGAATGAAAAGCGCCTAACGCCAGTCAAGCTTCTAGAGGTGCTCCCGAGTGCTGTCGTTTCGTTGGATATAAAAGGTGATATTTTGTTAATTACAACTAGATTTGATTCTATCTATCAATACAGAGTTCCCAAATCAGGTTTCCCATTGATTTATATAAGCAGTGATCCATTGCCCAATAACTTTATTAATCATGTGGAATATAATTCACAAATAGTTGCTAGTGATAAGACACACTCGTCCATTTCAATTATTGATGTGGAGGATAAGAAATATTCCGCCGCCAGAGTTAAGTTCAAATTGTCTCATATACCGCGTGTTTATCTTGCCAACTTGAATAATAACTGGGTGGAAGAGAATAATTCGGGAATAATTTGCGTGGGCATAAATGGGGAAATAGTAAGTCTCAGAGGAGTGCGAAAGGATGAAGATGAATTGGAGCAATTATCAGAGAAATTGCATGATACGAAGGCATCAGTCAAGCCGCTGTGGGAAAATGTTCTTCACAAGTTGGATAGACCGTTTGCAAATAAGATTGGTGGTACCGGGTTACTATCGTTGAATAAACCCATGTTTGATTATTGTGAAAATAGAGGGAAGCTCGTGGATTATGATCTAAGTGAAGTCTCTACTGTTTGTCTATCAAAAATAAGTTTATAATATTACCTATATTAGAAATGAATCAACGTATATCTAAATCATAAATAAATTAACTTGCGGCTAATTTCTAGTTTTCATTAGCTCCTTCTGACTCGATATCACCCATACTAGCTATCTTCTTCCTTAACCTTTCTTGTCTATATTTCTGGGCTGCAGAAAGTTTCTCCTCCTGTTGCACCTCGTTGTTTCCTCGAAGTTCCTGCAATAAGTTTCTTGCTCTCAAACTTACATCTGGATCGTTATTCTCAGTTTCGGTGGTAGTATTAGCTTCTGATTCACTCTCTTCAATGTTTGTTCCATTGGCTTCAGAATTTTCATCTTCATCATGAACCTCTATATTATCATTTTCGTCACTGGTGGGTTTCTTATTTGGAGAAGATTGGACGTTTCTTTGGTTTTCCAATAACTGCCTTCTGATCAATGCACGTTTACGAGCAGTTTGGGGTTCTCCCTTTGGACCTGCAGCTTTCAATTTTTCTAAAAGAGAATCCATCACGTTATTCTCATTATCTTCGTCATTACTATTCCCACTGTCTTTATCCTTTGAACTTCTTTTCTGGGGAGTTTCGAGCAATTTCTTTCTTTGTTCGTAGATTCTAATTTCTTCTTCACGTTTCAAATTCTCCTTTTGAACTCTTTTGAAATCAATAATGAAATTAGCAAACTTTGAAATAAATGAATTCTTGACGAATTGGTCATTTGGATCTTCACCAAAATAAATCATCAAATCGTCAAATTCCTTCATGGTGTAATTTGATTGATCGATCAATAATTCCGTCTTTCGTTTAGCTCGAGGCAAAACTGGCAATACCACTTTCAAAATTCTATCCAGGGGATGGAAGGTAGAAATATCACTTAAATTACCAACATCAATTGAACTTTGAACATTCTTAATAGAAGCACAATACTCACGACAATCATTCTTAATATTCTCAATAGAAAACTTGGCTATTTCTTGACATTTGGCCAATTCATCCATAAATTCCAATAATTCGGGATATTGCGTTCTTATAATCTTTTCCACGTAATGCAAGAAAGTCATACTGTTCTTATCATCCTTCATAAAACTTAATCTTTGTAATGAACTCAACTTGAAACCGTGGGCCTGTTTAGTACCATCATTCATATAATTACCAACAGTTAAAATGATTTCAAACACACTCTTCAAATGTTTTGATTGCTTGATTCCTTCAACTGCCTCGTCAATGGATCTTAATTTGGTAACCAAATCTTCATAATCTCTTTCGTAGCTTGAAATGACAGACAAAGCTCTAATTCTTGATTTCCAATAATGCTGCAAATTGTAAATTAAATCCAAATAGATCCTGTCGGGTCTCTGTAATTCGTTTGGGTCTTTATCTGGTTTAGAAACCTCTCCTTCACTTTTATAATCCGTAGAATAAGGCTCTAAATTCCTTGCCAAAGTATTGGAAACTTCCACAATTTCATCTTTACTGAAGAATTCCAACACTGCTTGATTATTTAAAACATCACGGTCACACCTTAAGATCTTTGCAATTAATTCTTCATCAGATAAAGAACTGAATGTGTGTAAGTTGATACTAAATTGTTGAGCAATGTCACGCGATAAGAAGGTAACTTTATCGGCCTCGTCTTTCTTTTTGGTTGATAATTTCTTAATTTCCTTTGCTGCAAAAATTAACTCAATCTCATCAAATACCCCCTTGTTCATTAAATCATTGGCAATTGTATGTGTCTTTGGATCTTTCCAGAATGAGTTCTCGGCTTGGTCACGATCAAGTTTTTCCCAATGCAATTGTTTCAACTTCTTCTTTGGACGAGGAATATTGTCCATGATAGTAGGTGTTCTTGGCTGTTGAGGCGAAGGAGTTCGAGACGCTGTATTGAATAGTGGAAATGGAGGTGCAGGTGGAATTGCTCCGCCCGCTCCCCCATTCAAGAACGATGGTGGTGGAGGAGGAGGTGGTGGTGGAGGCGGTGGAGTCCCGGTTCCACCAAGCATAGGAGGCATTGGTGGAGGTGGTGGAGGTGGTGGAGTCCCGGTTCCACCAAGCATAGGAGGCATTGGTGGAGGGGGAGGGGGAGGTGGAGGTGGAGGTGGTGGTGGTCCGGTTGTAGTTTCTGGCTGGACTTCAACAGTATCCACAAATTTATCATTGGTGGTAGTGCTAGAAGTTGACATTGAAATTGGAGATTGATCAACTTCTTCATCGTCTTCGTCTTCTTCTTCTTCTTCTTCTTCTTCGACAACTTCATTTCCAGCTGAGGATATTGCGGGAGTTTTGGCTACCTTGTTGCTCAATTCTAACAAAAACTTAGGATCCATGGTACCTATATTGGTCATTCTGTTTAACTTCTTGCGTTCACCTGACATAGGACTAGCTTTGACTACATCTCCTGCAGTATCCATGTTAACCTTTCCTCTAAGATACTTATCCTCGATTTTATCAATAAGTGAGCTTCTCTTTGGAGATTTCTTTGTCTTCCCTGAATCAACCAGGTCCAATTTTTTCTTGAGCTCGCGTTTCAACTTTGCAACTTCTTCCCATTCTTCTTGTATCTTATCTCTAATTGAGGCATCTACATTAATGTCATGTCCAAAATTCTGCGCTTGCTCTTGTTCGTTAACCGAAAAGTCAATATTGAAATCTTTGAAATTATTTTCCAATTCACGCAACCGTTCCATAGCCAAAAATTTTTGACGAGAAAATGTAGTACTATTATTATACTTCATGATGTCATTAGACTCACCTTGTAAACTTGCCAATTTCTTACGCAATTGATCCAATTTAGCCAAATCATCATTTCTAGCTGCTCGTTTAGGCAGAGTTGAAACTTCCTCTTCTTCTTCTTCTTCTTCAACTTCTGGTTCTGGTTCTGTCTCTTCGCTTTCAATTTCTTCATCGTCTGTTTCGGATGCAGTTACTCCCGACGCTGGGTTAGAGTACACTTCAAAGTCAGTCATTTCCAATTCACGAGCCATGTTCTCAATATCTCCCATCTGGTCCCTCAATGCCTGTAATCGTCTCAGGGGTTCAACTTGAGTTCCAAAATTCCGATTATCCAATTTATATTCAGTACGTCTACGGTGAATTTGCTTTTTTAATTTACTGACCAATTCTTCATTAGAAGTTTTCACAGAAACTGTAGTCTTACCTTTTGATCTTTTTGTTTCAAATTCAGCATGGTGATCATTACTATTCAAGGTGATTAACAATTCTCTCATTTCTAACTCTTGTTGCTGTTTTTCTTGGACATGTTTTCGCTTCAATTGATTCAACTCACCAGTCAATTCTTCCACCAACCTTCTTGTTCGTAACAATACAGTTTCCTGTTCTCTTACTTCGTTAGAAAGACTGGCTATCAACCCGTCTGCCCCCATGGACAATTGTCTTGACATCTCATCTCGTTCAGAAGTTGCTTCTTCCGCGATTCTTTTGAAATTTCTAACCTCTTCAATTGCCTTTCTGTACATATCATCGGTAGACATGTTGGAGTATAATTGTTGAATAGCTATCCCAATTGCAGATTCATCGTTTGATGTATGTGCCATAGTTACATTCTGAATCAAACCATCTAAAAGCCTCAAACTTCTAGTCATTTCATCCATATCATGATTCTTTTCACTTTGTGTCAAGTAAAGATGTTGAACAGCACTCAAGAAATATCCCTGAGCCTGAGAGTTGCGTACATTTTCCCAAATTGATTTTATCAAGTCAATAGGATTGTTAAAATCCAAGTTCTCATCAACATTTTGTTGATTTTTTAATTCTTCTTCGTCATCTTGAGCCATTTGTAAGAATTTGAAACATTGTTGATTTAAACTATCATATCCCAAGTCTTGGAACTTGGCAAGCAATTGGGCTAACCCAGCAGTGTTAAATTGTGCACGAAGGTGGATTCTAACCCGATAATCAGCTCCATATTCCACAATGGTATTAATTAATAACATTGTTCCCAAACAATATTCAATTAAATGATTCTCTAAATTTGTACCAGGAGTACCAGCATGAGCAGATTTAAAATCCTCACTTGCTCCCACTAAAGAATTCATATATTTCCCACGTCCATCGATAGTTTTGGAAACTAATTTCAACCAGAGTTCAAATCGTTTATATTGTTCTGGCGCAGGCGGTTTCCTAATTAATTTTCTCGGAGTCTTCAATGAATCACCGGGTTTTAAAGTCTCAAATTCAAAATATGCTTTCTGAGGTATAGAATCTAGAGCTTTCAAAATTTTGTGATATTTCCCATGATCTCCATTATTGTTGCCATAATAAGCAATCATGAATGTTAGAGACTCGGCTGCTATTTTTCTGGTAACTATTCTGGGAGATAATAATGATCCTGATATAGCAGTGACGTATAAATCGACATCAGTTCTAACTCTTTCTGCCCCCAATTTCTGATTCATCATACATTTTAATGCTTTAAGTGTATTGAATTCCTTATCGAAGATTTCTGAATTGATGTCATTGTGTTCCAGTTTTGCAATTTCCTCTTGAACCTTAATTAAATAAGATGATAATAATGCATCACCTTGACAATCATAAATAAAATTCCTAACCCAATCAATAGGTTCGGTTCGTAAAGAAACCCAAAGATTCGCTAATTGATCCGCCAGAATTGTCTTTGATAATAATTTCTTGGTATACCACTCGGGTGAGCTTACTTTTCCTGAATCATCCTTGCTGGCAACCATACGTTCTTGACGAGTGCGTTCTGCTAATTTATCTTGACATATCAACATCCATTTCTTTTCCGGGCTATAATTTATCATGGCTTGTTTTGCTTGAGGTGGCAAAGATTTAAAATCTCGCTTTTCCATTAATTCTTTAAACAAGCGATCAATCTCAAAAAGTGATTCTGGGCGTTCTAATCTAAAGTCGTTGTTGGAGGCTTGTAATGCTGATGTATCAGAACTTATTCTTGATGGTTTAGATATCATTGATGAATTGGTTGGCTTTCTATTTAGTGATTTCTTACCCGCTATTGTATCGTTATTGAGGGTTGAAGATATGCTAAAGGTGGATGCGTTACGATTGTGTGTAGATTGGGTAATATGAGGGTTGGGCACGATACCGGTACTGGCAGATGAAGTGGATCGAGACGTCAAAGTTTTCACTAAACTATTAGTTCGGCGATTAGGGGCTGAATGTTGAGTACCTGCCGATCCTATGCTCGCTGCATCACCGGAAGATAAATCAGTTTGGCTCTCATTCACCTGTCTGTCCTTGCTCTTTTTGATGCTGAATATTGAACTAGTAGATATTCGATGGTTATTTGGTTGGTTGGTACTACCATGATAGCCGGTATTTGCATATGCAAGAGAAGAATTTAATTCATCACTTAGGGTGGGATGCAAAGACGACAAGGATGTGTCAGCTGGCTTCTTTTTCATGATTGTACTATGGTCTTCTAATGTAAGGATGAATATGTATTATGTTGTAGTCAAGTTTCAGTGTTGACAAACGGTTAAGATCAGTGGAGCGGAGCAAAAAAAAAAAAAAGGTAATATAATTAATTAATTATTAATAAGGATACCAAGTGGATTGCAATAGGGTCAATTATGATGAGGAGTAAACTTAACACTGGGGTGGCTGTGGTGAATGCAAATTTCTGATTGATGAGATCTATTGGTACAACCTGCTTTGTTGCCTCACGATAATTGAGGTAAATTTGATTGCTCGTATTATTGGTTGTAAAAAAAACCCACTTGCTTCAAACTGGTGGAAATGTTATATAGATGATACCTTATCAAATAAGCTCTTTAATGCTTATAGTACTGAGCTAGCCTGTTGGGGGATCTATTGCTAGATGGTGTATGGTTAATTAAATTGATGGGTTGGGCTCAAGTACTGGATGTTGGATATCGTTCCATTTAAAAGAGCGTCTTATTGTCTTTTTTTTTTGGGTTTTAAAAGAAAAATTGACTGAGAGTGGAGTGGGTGAGTGAGAATTTAACGTGTGTGTCAAACCAAAGTTAGTGAGTGAGTGAGTGAACGAGCGAGCGAGCGAGCGAGTGTGTGTGCAAGAATTCAAAATCTTTTTTTTTTTTTGGTTTGGTTCCCGTTCTTCCTGTGGGCTTCTTCTCTTTAGATGAAATATTTACTCTCCCCATTGTTTTAAATCGGTTGTAGTCTTTTTTTTTTTTCCTTTCTGTGTTTTGGTTTAACCTTTATTTAACCGACGTGTCTAACTTTTTCCTAATTGTTTCATTTTGGAATCCCGTTGCTGGAATAGGAAGATTCTTTTCGTTTGCATCTTTTGATTTATAGAGAGACAGAAAACAAAAGGGGTTGTTCATTTCAGCCCCATCGGGAGGTAGATTTCATTCCTTGGTGTCTCGATAAGTACCCATAATAAATAGCTTATGAGATATGGGAGGCTGTTTGTTTGTTTAATCTCCTGGTTCCAATTTCCTCATACACGGTTAGTAGCCGCCTCACGTATATGCATTGCATCGGGATGCATATGTTGGAACAAGTTGGCTTCCGTATCTAACCGTCCAGGGTCCTTCAAGGACCAAAAAAAAAAAATAGGATACACTACACGATTCCATGGGTGTTGAAAATTCTCAAATTACATTATTAAACATACATAAGTCTACACCCCTTACATCTCTAATCTACCAGTTTAAGATTCTCAGCTATCATTTCTAAAGTCTGATCTAAATCATTGTTGATCTTATCTCTGAATTGTTTTGATTTTGAATTTGATCGGCCAAGCGAACCTGCATGCTCATCTTTGTTTTCCTTCTCTGTTTCATCCTTATGCAAATTCCCATCGAAGTTTTCAATCGTGTCAGCATAATCTTCTATTGCATCACCGTATCCTTCATTATCAGACTCTGGTTGTTCTTCTTGTTGTTGTTGTTGTTTTTGTGTCCCATTTCCGTTGGGGTTGGATGGTTCTAATGGCGGCGGTTGCTTCTCGGTTTCTTCTTCACCGGCAGGTTTGTCCTCTTTCTTACTTTCCTGTTCCGCTTGTTTATCATTATGCTCCTTCTCAAGTTCATGCTTCTCCCCCTCAGTTGGTTCGAGGGGTATGGGAGTTTGAGTAATTAACTCTTCAAGTTCGTCTTGTCCCAATTCATTCTTCATTGCCTTGGGAATCAAATAACTAAAACTTTCATAACTAATTTCATCCAAATTGATTTCATGAATATGATTCACATTATCCCAAAATCCCACCTTACTCCAAAATATTTTAAGTCTGATTAAAATCAACATGATATAAATCTTTATTAATTTTGATTCCTCCGTGGTTTCTAAATCTTGAGGAATTACAATAGATTCGGGATATGATGAATTGGTTCCGGATAGTGGTGAGCTCTTGACTTCATGTTTCAATCTAAACACATTGGAATTTATGAGTCTTAACTTGGCAAAGAAATCACATAAATTCCTCAACTTGATAACACAATAATTACACAATGGATAACTGACAATCAATTCCTCGGTATTATGAGATTCAAATAACTTCAAATAGTACAACCTAGCATGTTCTAAATTATCATTTCTGCATTCTCCGCAAAAGGCACAGGCATCTTGGATGGCAACTGGGGCTGAATTCGTCTGGGTTGATCCTCGATAGGCTAATTTGAAGCTTTCATTTATACCCTTAACCGGTTCAATCGACACCCGTCCTTCCAATAGGGAACCCCAAAAGTTTTTCCCTTTCAGCCAACGATTCAATAAATTGGAAGTTTTCGGTAATGCCGGAATTATAGATAAACTAGTTTCCAATTCATCATTCCAAATCTTTTTGAAGAATGGTAAGGTTTTCAAATGGATTAAATCAAATTGAAACTGTGGACTAATTATAGTATAGATGAATTGCTTGAAATCTTGATTATAATTCTCTAAATCAAATCGTATGGCATTTGCATTTGGTGAATAAACAATTGATTGCAATTGCTGCCAATGAAATACGCTATCTTCATTATTAGTTACGGTAGTAGTGGTCATGGAAATTTGATCAATAAACTCGGACAGTTCAATCTTAGGAGTATTTGCCGCTGATTGTCGCTGCTGTTGTTCTACTTTAACGAACATCTGTTTCAAGTCTTGTAATTGATCTTGTAAGTCTTCTATGATACGATCTTTCTCTTCAAGTTCTTCGTATAATTTACGATTCTTCACTTTAAAATTATGGGTTTCCCTCAGGGCATTACTGACCATGGTATTTGCTTCATCGAATAAACTAGCAGTTAAGTCTTCAACTTCAGCTGATAATTTGCTATTCTCAGTTTCTGCCTTGGTTCGTAACTCCTGCAGTGTCTTATTCTCTTCCTGTAATTTCAAATATTTAGGTAACATTATTCGATAATTGCGGTCATTTTCAACTAATGTTGAGTTCTCTTGCTTTAAATTGTTTACAGTCTTACGTAAGGATAAAATAGCCTCCTCCAATTCGACTTGCTTATTTACAGCTGTGACTAATTTGGTAGATAGGTGACCCACTTCTTCAGCTAATCGCTGGTCTAAATCTTCTAAATCTCCAACTGGCGACATCTTTTACTTGTTGATGATGGCTGTTGTTTTATTAAATTGATTGAGTTTCGTTTGGCTTTTATTTTTTTTTTTTAGTATGTCAAGTATAATAGTTTTGATGGGAAGGCGGAGAGTTTAATCTTCTATTTATTTTTTTTTTTTGCTTTTTTGGTTCGATTAATTACAACAGGCCAAAATAAAAAATGATCCTGCACATAGGTTAAGGTTCACCAGGAATTTTCCTTCCTCTGCTTCTAAACCGACAACACAGCACGTTCAGGGTAGCTATAGTGTCTTGTCAGGATTGTGAGCTAGTTATATCCTTGGGTGAGTTATCAAAAGGAGGTATGATGCAGTATTAATAAAGGGGTCTCTGAGTTTCAGAAGAAGCAATATTTTCACTCATGTTTATTCTCATAATCTACTTGGCATAATGTAGAGGATGTGAATGTTATCTTCTTTCAAAGTTTGTAGGTGCGTATCAACAAAGAACTTTGTAGCAAATAGAGTGGAAGTTGGTTTCAACTTACCAGACGTTAAATGTCTGTTTTCGGGATAAGTGGAACCAGTTTATTTTTTGATATTGTATTGACCATTTTTCTTTTGACAACCAAATGTTTTCACTAAAGGGCAAAGAAAAATCTGACCAATACAACAACAACAATATATCTTCAAGTCAAATTTTCTATAAGACGATACACTTCCACTTTGTATACTCGTGTTGTGGAAACACCGAAAGCGAAAGGCGTTAATCATTGGTGACCTGATCACTATGTTTCAAGTTCCAACACCTTCTTTGGAAGTGATAAATGTTTTTTAAAAAAAAAACCCCACATATGATCACCTACCTATATATTGTGTATTAACGCTCACTATAGTCCAGGTCCCGAGAGTTTATTCGTATTCAGAAGGTATGTATAAACCATCTTCATTCAAATAATAGTGTTTATATTTTCCAGTTTTCTCAACCGACAATTTCTGTCCAATGAAAAAATCGACCGGGACAACGACACCAAAGAGGCTCTACAAATATTCTTAGTTATTTTCTAGTAGACACCTGTACATTAAATATTATACAAATTCGTTGAACACCTTCGTTGACTTTTATATACCAACGGAATGGCTGCGAAAAAAAATAAAAAAAAAACCTACCCCTGCTCCCCCAACAACAAAAATTGCGCGGCAATTTCCCAAAATATCACTTCCAATCAATGGAAGCCCGTCACCATACAAAACTTACTATTAACCATCTTATGAGTTAGATAAGTAGTGAATATTCACTTTTTCTTCTTGGGTGCACTGTGATGGTTTACTTGGGTAGTATTCTAATGACATGGGAAATTATATAATTATTTGACATAAATTGAGCGTAACTCTGGTTGAAATGTATCTCCTTTACACAATAATTCCCCCAAAACTAGAACGAAAACAAACCCAGCTGGGGGTAGCACACTATATATCAACATAATTTGTTTTGAATCTAATCAAAAGCTTCAATATAGCATGGTATCTAACCAGGTAGATTCAAAAAATTGGAGACTTATCTCTCCCCTCGAAATGTTGATAAATCGGTCATAGGTAACACTGCAGTGAATTACCATCCCAACTGCGCTTACGCACTCCAAATAGGGAGTTAAGCGGATTGGGCTAATATGGACGTGGACATAAGGAAGTCTAAATTTAGCAGCCACCCCATGGAGTTTAGCGTGGTTGAGAAAAATCCCTTGATCCGAGAGAGCCTTAACTTGATGTGGTCGTGCAAGCATTTCCAAAACCGAATCTTCCGCGCGGAAGATTTAAACTTTTGGAAATGAAACGGAATTATGTGGGTTGTGTGTGCAGAAGTAGATTTACACATCTGAAAAAAGATGAGTCAGGTCTTAAGAGATTCCCTAGACCCAGCATTAGTTGTCTCCACATACGATGGGTGGGTGGGAGGAGCACTGTCAATGGCAGATTACTTCCTCAAACAAGTTAGAATTGATGCTAATACCCAAAACAGAGCATCCATTTCTTTCTTGTTTCAAAGTACTAGTTGAAGGTTTGAAGCGATGTGGATGAGTTATTACCTTCCACAGTTTTTGTGATTTAACGAAAAAATCACAAATTTTCGGTTGAACTTTAAAATTTGTTGAAATTTTTTTTTTGGATACAAACGAAAGGTCAAAGAGAGAACAATAGTATTAAACGATAATGACTCACGCTTCTGTACCACACTTCTGTACCACTCATCTGCGTTACCATACATCCCACTAATACACTTCTTCCTCCTCCCCCCGTCCCCCCTGTGTAACTCACCACCACCGTCGTCACCTCCTATATGTCTCCCGACATATTCCTTAAGTCCACCTTGGTTCGGACGCATGGGATATCTATTTGCGATAATTAGTTAATTCGGAAAAACCTATGTCAATAGAAAAAAAGAAACTCGAAAGAAACGCTAAACGCCTCGCAAAAAAAAGAAATTTTCCTCCCCTCTCTTCTGCCCCTCGCCATTAGCCCGAATATCCACTAGAGTTTAAAAATACCGCAGCCAATAAATCAACAATTCACTCATCTGGAAATTGATATAAAAACACATTGTAATTCCTCTCAATTTCAAAATTCAATTCTAATTTCTTCTTCTTCTCCTTCTTACTCTATTAAAACATCAAGTTAACACTAACTAACACATATACACTTCCTACCAATGATCTCCCAACCACAACAACCAATTATTAAGATGACTGCTGCTGAAAAGGAAGCTCAAATTATGCAAGAAATCAGAAACAACGCTAAGAAATTCGACACCAAGTTCGAAGGTTCTTTCTTTGGTGAATTCTTTGGTTT
>JAJMHC010000245.1:934-28668 GCA_030582855.1 Hemisphaericaspora lyxosophila | reverse complement strand
AAAAAGAAAAAGAAACCCAGCGAAGAGGGGGATTCAAGGTGCACACACAAAGTTGTCGGTTATTTTCTTTTTCTGCGTATTTAACCTTTTTTCCACGTGATGAGTTGTTGCTTGCTAGGCAGAGTTGGTTTGCTTACCATTAGCTGGGTTTTACCCTCCAAATGAACGAGAACTGCAAGTGCCCCTTCTCTAGTATTGAGATAGCAAGTTTCTCATACAAAGTGAGTGCTCTAAACTCGGGCTTCTTTTCGATGAGTGATGAGGGGGGGTTGTTGTTGTTGTTGTTATTGTCGGGTTTTACTTACGAGAAATACATTTCCCGTCACTTCCTTTTTTTTTTAGGGTCTGGCCGCGCACCTTTCTCTCTGGCAACAACACCCCCCCCTAAACAACTTTATCCATCGCAAGCACTGTTATTATTATTATTATTATTATTATTAAACAACCCGGTTACACCTCTCTCCGGATTTTCCTTGGTCTGTTGCTTGCGGTTGACTCGTAATGATGAACTATGAATGACATAACGTCATTCATTGGCTCATCACCCTACTCCGAAAAGCAACAATACAAAATATATTAACCACGCAGAAAATCACAGCCAATCTCTCCACCTCGCCGAAGTCATTCATTCATTCAGGATCGACCTGATTCTAGAATCAACTTGAACAGCCGACCCATGCCTAAAACGAAAAGAAAATAGCTCGGAATCTCTTCTATCCGAGACAGTGGTCAGTTCATTGCTAAACGGCCCCCAAGAAAAAATATTCCGTCACAGTTTGATTTTTTTTTTTTACTTGAAATTTTGTATTTACTAACTTTACTACTAGTAAAAATAAAAAAAACTTTCACCTTATCGGGGGAGATGGCGTGAGTTAGTATAATTTACCGACTTATGTAGGTAGAAATACTTATTCGCCGTTTAAGCGTACCATGAAACAATTTGTATAGTATAGTTTATATTAAAAAAAAAAACCAAAAAAAGAAAAGAAAGTGGTCCCTAGCAGGATCGAACTGCTGATCTCGGCGTTATTAGCACCGCGCCTTAACCAACTGGGCCAAGGGACCATTCGTTTGAGATGTTGTTACTTATCAAACTAGGCGGTCATGACATTTCACCTAACTTGTATTATCCCCTAAAGTACTAGATAGTATAACTGCTACATACACCCAACGTTAGGTTTACCGGCTGGTTATTAACAGTTCTGGTCGTCGTCATTGTAAACAACTCAAGCTTCAAAAAGAAAAAAAAAAGCACAATATAGGTGTAATGGGTTCTGCAGTATAGGCAATTTTTTTGTTGATGTGGAGAGACATTTTATTGGCGGTGGCAGCAACACCACCACCAGCGAAATTCCATCTCCCTTAATCTCAAAAAAATTTCAGCAACTTCAATGTTGGTTTAGTTTACAATCCTCAACAATGTCCATTCCTGGTAAATCACCCAAATCCATATTTGAGTCAATCGAGTCCCTATCTACCTCTCCATACCCTGCCGCTGTGTTTGGAGGTCTTCTCATTCTGAAGGGTTTACTTTCTTCATCCCAGGTTTCCCAGGTTTCCCAGGTTTCCTCGGGAAGGGGAGGGGGAGGGGGAGGAATGGCTACTGCAGTTAAGACTCAGAAGGTACAACCTACAAGAATGTCATGTTTGGGTTTTGGCGCTGCACAATTATTGGGTGCTTGGTTAATGTATGACGGTGAGCCTGTGAATGCTGCTGGGTTTACCTTTGCATGGCTGACTTTATATGTACTCGTGAATGGAAAGTCGAGTTTCAAGAGTGTGTTTAGGGGCAAGATCAGCCCTTTAGGGTTGAGTATTTTGGCGATAGGGAATGCGGGTATCTATGGACGTGAGTTTTTTTGGCCGGTTCAACAAACTTTACAATTATAAATCTATAATTAAATACACAAGTCATATACATGATGTATACTATTTGGTTAATCCCAAGGCAAAGGTAATATGTTCCTCTCATTACAATGTGTCAATATTTCACTATCATCATACAATTCAATAAATTGTTGATCCATTGGTCTTTCCTTTGGAGCGGCAAATTTTCTATATTCATCAAATATTATCGTCAAGGACCATTTTTGTAATTTTCTAATCACCCCTACCAAACATCCAGTTCGATGTTTGCCTCGATTACAGTGGATTAAAATGGGATGATTGGCTGGGTTTAGCACGATTTTAGCTGCTTCTGTAATCAAATCTGATGAGATCTTCACAAATGGCTCTTTATTCCCTGACATGCCCAATTGAAAAACTTTGATATTTTCATGATGAAGAAAATCAGCTTGTGATTTGGGATAATCTTCAGGAATTAAACATAATATGGATTTTAATTTCAATTTTTTCAAGAATGAAAAGTTATTAGGTTGTGGAAATGATGATCGATATATTTTATTCACTACCGGAGCAAAATTCTCTGGTGGTGTTAATGGCATTTGTTGATTTAGATTCTGTTCATATTCAAGCTGTAATTTCTTTTGAAGGTTTATATCGAGTTTATCATCAATGTCTTCTTCATATTTTAGATCTTCATCTTGCTGACTTTCATCTTCGGTAGTGGTAGTATTATTATTACTAGCGCCTTCTTCCAATTTCAACTGTTCTATTCTTGATCGTATAATCATATCGTCCTCATATAGTTGCTGATTGTGTAGTATATCAGAATAATTGGGCATTATTTCAGAATGAATCACATCCACCCGCTTCACCGTATGACTATCCTTGCCGGCCTGGGCGGAGTCTTCAGCATACAGTGGTAACTCCTCGTCCATTTGAAATGGGTCGTCGTTGAAATCAGCCATGGTGGAAATTAACGTGAATTACAAAATTGTGATTTAATGAATCGATCTATTAGATGCTATATTCTCCCTTTGCTGCTCTTGTTTCTCATAAGATGTCCTTGTTAACTATTCTTGAAAGGGCGGTCCTTTTTTTACTCTTAATTTAGTCATAAGCCATATTGGAAGGGGGGAGAGAGAGAGAGAGAGAGAGAGAGTCCGAGACCCAGACCCAGAGAGAGACAGGCAGAAAAAAAAAACCATCGAGCGTGCGAATACCAAACCCGCTAACTAAAATAATTTCAAAATTTATTTCACTAAAGAGATGACTTATAAAGAAACAAGAACATCGAGTGACAATGGTAGCACAAAAAAAGAGAAAGCTGAGTCATAGACATCATGGTGATTCCAATGTAAAGGCCGACCAGTCTTTCGAATCCAAGAAGCCAAGACATAAACATGGTAGATCGGAATTAAGAACTGTGACCAGAACGGCTGCGAGAAAACCTTATGTTGATTATGAGGAAGATAAGATCAATCCTGAGGAAGCGGAAGGACAAGTTGTGCCAGAACAGAATGAAGACTCTGATGTTGATAATGATCAAGATGTTGATCAAGAGCAGGCTTATAACGCTTTATTGACGTTGTTAAAGTCGGACCATAAAGAGAAGAAACCAAAAAGGCAACAGAGAGCAGCCGAGGTTGAAAACGAATCTCAAGAGGAAGAAGAAGAGGAAGAGGAAGATCAAGACGATGAAGACGCAGTAGCTGGTGCCAATGTTGAAGAGGTTGAGGAAGATGAAGAAGAAGAAGATGCCTCTTCTGAGGACGAGGAAGGTGAGTCGCCAAAAGAATTAGCCAGTGACCCATATGAAGTTCACTTCAACCAACCTTCAGATGAATACGTAACAAAACAGGAAAAATTGGTAATTAAAGAAAATGGAAAATGGTCAATTGTGGAAAAGAAAGCTTATGATGACTTGTCACTTACTTCGATGTTATCCTTACCACCAGGAACTCCGATTGGTTCATCATTACCCAATAAGAAACATTTACAAGATTATTCAATCAAGAAAAGAGTGTTTGATGCTTATGAATCCGAATTTTCCAATGAATTGAGTAGTTTAGATAAAGCCTTGCTTAATCCAATTTTGAATTATCGAGATGTGATTTACCAATATAACAATTTCAAAAACATAGGATATAGAAAACTATATGCGTTACATGCATTAAATCATATTTATAAAACCAGAGATAGAATTTTGAAAAATACCTCCAAATTACGTACTTTTAGGGATTCAAAATCAACTGGTGATGAACCTGAATTTAGAGATCAAGGTTTCACTAGACCAAAGGTATTAATTTTATTACCTACCAGAAATGCATGTCATGAAGTTGTTGAATTATTAATTAAATTGTCAGGAAGTGAACAACAAGAAAATAGAAAGAAGTTTAATGCCCAATTCTTCACCAAGGCAGAACCCCCATCTTCCAAACCTGATGATTTCATCGAAGCTTTCAAAGGAAACAATAATGATTTCTTTTGCATGGGGTTAAAATTCACCAGAAAGACATTGAAATTATATTCATCATTTTATTCTTCCGATATAATACTTGCATCTCCCATTGGGTTATCGATGATTTTAGAAAACCCCGACAAATCAAAAAGACAATATGATTTCTTATCATCAATTGAAGTGTTGATTGTAGATAAATCAAATCAAATCGAAATGCAAAATTGGGATCATATAACTACCATCTTGAAATATTTGAATAAAATCCCCAAGGAATTCCATGATGCTGATTTCAGTAGGATTAGAATGTGGTCCATCAACGACCAAGCGAGATTATTACGTCAAACCCTTGTCTTTTGTGAATATTTTACTCCAAGTATTAATCACTTGTTTTCAAAATCATACAATTTGTCAGGAAAAGTTAAATTCAAACCAAGTATAACTCAAGAAACAAGTGTGATGAACTCGATTGGGTTAAAGATCAAACAAATATTTCAGAGATTTGACAGTCCCTCACCCTCGCAAGACCCAGACGCGAGATTTAAATTCTTCATTAATTCAATCTTGCCATCATTAATGAAATCAAGTTCTTATGAAGATGGAATTATGATTTTCATTCCTTCATATTTTGATTTCTTACGAGTCAAGACATATTTACAAACATCTACAAAATTTACCTTTGATGCTATTGATGAATATACTTCTCAATCTAGCTTGACTAAAATTAGACATGCATTCACTGATTCTAAGATTAAAATATTGCTATATACTGAAAGATTGCATTATTTCAGAAGATTTGAAATAGGAGGCGTCAAGACATTAATTATGTATGGTATTCCATCAAATCCGATATTCTATAAAGAATTGGTTCAATTCATTGGGAAATCTGTTTATAAACAACAATGTGATTTAGATTTGGCATTGGTCAAGATAATCTATTCTAAATGGGATGCTGTTGGATTGGAAAGGATCGTTGGAAATGAAAGAACTCCAGTGTTGTGTAATTCAGTTAATGAATTATATGAATTTAGATAGACTTTTTCTTTGTATTATATTAAAATAGAAAAATAAAAAAAAAAAATCTAAGCACTCAATGTATTAAATGCCATTATAAAACATCCAATAGCGACATATGGACTTAATCTTTCTCCAATTCTAGCAAATTTGTAAAATGCACTTAATAAACCTGATTTCCTATTGTCTAATATTGCTGGTGTGATTGAATGAACATAGGTACATGTACATATCAACAATAGTATCACTTGTAATAAAGATTGGAAATTAAATAAGGCAGACTATTGAAGGTTAGTATTACTGTCTGTGAATATCTGCAAAGTGTCGACATACCATTGATGTTGGTTGAGGTGTAGTTTTGAGGTGTGTAGTTTTGAGGTGTGTAGTTTTGAGGTGTATAGTTTTGAGGTGTAGTTTTGAGGTGTAGTTTTGATTCGCTTTTTTTTTTTCTTTTCCTCGATTGAAAGAAGTTTGAGTTGTTTTTGTTGCTTTTGTCGCAAGCTGTGTCGCGACAAAGTTTGGGTAATGAGCTTTAGTATCGACGGGCTAGTTCCCAAGAGTTGGTCGCAACATTATAATTTATAAAGATTAATTCACTACAAAAGCAAATGATATACAAAAACTAAAAGTACTTTATTTGACCCAAATTACTTTTTACACATCATGGCTTTGAATTTATCAGGTACATCAAACTTCCCAGCCACAACTTCATAAATTTGTAATTTACTTCCATGACTTCCATTACTTACCTTCTTCTTACCACCAGAGAAAAAGTTTTCAAACTCGTCAACATCCTTCAAAATTCTGGATTCATGTCTTTCATTATCATCACCAAATACATTCAATAACTCTGTCCATTTCCATCTTCCATTGATGTCGTTATAACTTCTGGTGGGTCCTTTAATGGCTCTTTCTATAGTGTATCCGTCATTATTAACTAAATAAATTTCTGGCATATTAACCAAGAAATCTTTATATCTGACAAAACTAGACAACTCTTGTATAGTCATTTGAGCAGCACCATCACCCTCAACTAACAAGATACGACGGTCTGAACCAAGATCGTTAATGGCCATAGTGATACCAAATGTAGATGGAAGGGCATATCCTATAGAACCATGGAAATGACTTTGAATATATTGAACCTTGGAGGGGAATTTAATGTCAGCCATGGAAAATGCAAAAGACATGGTTTCTACAATTAACAAATCATTAGGTCTGAGATGGGTGTTGAAATGATCAGTTAATTTGTCTTGAGAAACATACTGGGAATCAATTTCTGAAGGAACATGAACTTGTGTTGGCATATAATTGTACATTGGAATTTGAGGCCGTTGGTCAAATTTTGATGCGTCAAATCTTGCCGTGATTGATGCAAGTAAATCTCCAATTGAAAATAATCTCCCTCCGTCTTTTTGTTTAATGTGGAAATATTGATGATTAATCTTTACATAGTCAGGATGAACTTCAATGTAATGCTTAATGTGGGAGTAATTACGAGAATAAGCACCATTATTCACTTCATTGTTATAGTATCCCAAGGTCAATAAAACATCAGTATTCTTTTCCATTTCATCAATCACTTGTTGATTGGATGATCCTCTACCATTGTAAACACCAATATAATTGGCAGCTGATTCATCAACATTTCTTGCCAAATGAGTGGAAAATAATTTAAAAACATGCTTGGGTAACTTATCAACAAACCTATCTAATTGATCTTGAAATCCAAATCTGGTGGTTAAACAATCAGACAACACCGATGGTTTGTCTGAAAGATATAATTTATCCACAATAGCATCAGTTATATCTTCCAATACTTCCAACGCTCTACTTGTATTTTTGTATTTAGGATCAGCATTAAATGGAGTGATGAATAATTTGTGAGATGGTACTAAATCATAAGTAATATCACAAGGAATATATAAATAACCTGGTCTGGAATCTTGGATAATAGTACTCAAGACCCGATCAATCTTTTCAAGGTTAGCATCCATATCATCATCCAATGATTCTTGAATGACAGACACGTGCTGGGCCATCTTCTTGTAGACATCATGATCTGGGTTTTGTAAATGATCTTTAGCTGGTATTAAATGATGGTGGTTGATAACTTGATTGTCTTCCTTGGCTTGTGCTTGTTGTTTTAAAGTAGTGGTACCAACAATATGCAAAACTGGAGAATGTTCCGCGTATGAGCCAGCAATTCCATTAATTGCCGACAATTCACCCACACCATAAGTAGTGATCAAGGCCGCTAAACCACCAATTGCTCTGGAATAACCATCAACAGCATAAGCAGCATTCAATTCATTGCAAACACCAATAAATTTCAATTGCTTATCAACAACCACAGGAGAATACATATCTTCTAATAAATCAACATTGAAGTCACCTGCAATACCAAAGATGGACTTCAATTTAGGGTTAGCTTGTGCAATACGCAAGAATAAATATTCACCTAAATGCAACTCATCTGGAATTAATACTGGAGTTGGAGTTGGAGATGGGGCATTAGAAGGGGTGCTAATATCATCAATAATTTCGAGAACTGGAGTCATAATATGGCTTTGCTTACAGAGGAACTTTAAGTAATTACGAAATCAAACAAGAAAAGGGTAAAAGAGTAAAAGGGTGAAGAAGAAGAAAAAAACTGACGAAACTGGATGGATATTTATAATTGAAAATAGGGAGAGACTAACGTGATAAGCGGTTAGTTGCGGTTGTAAAATATTTGTGTCAATTATAGTGGTTAGTCTATTTTTGCAACAACCGGTTTACGGAGCTTTTTTTTTGTTTTTGTTTTTGTTTTTTGCGGTGATTGTGGGGTGATTGCTTACTTCGGTTATTGACGGAGTCTGGTGCGGTTTGAGTTTTTACTTAGATTTGAATTTCTGGTTTACGAGGGGGAATTTTGACCTTTTTTTTTTTAACAAAAAAACAACAATACACACCATGTATTAAATTCCAACAGCCATGACGTACATAGAAATTAAAAAACGGCAAGTTTTAAATAAAAACCCCAGAACAAAGAATGTGGTGGAAATTAATCGCGAAGTTGTGTTTGAGAAAGAAAGTAGGGTGCCACCCATTTGTCTAAACATGCTTCAGAGAACTCCAAAGCAGGAGGAGTTAGTCGGATGAGTTAGTCGGATGAGTTAGTCGGGTGGATCGAAGATGAGCAATAGGGACGAGGTACCGATTGAGTCCCGAAGAAACCGTGGTGGAGTGACCAGTAGTAGGTTTGTTATGATACACCACAACAAATCATTCACAATAGAATTGCTACTCCAAACTTTAAATGGCTAGGCGTTTTTACATATAAATGAGGTGGTACCCGCTTTTAATTACTTGCGCCCAGCCACGCCTGTCAAAAATTCGGTCACCGAACTCTTCTCCGCCAACGACATCCCCGTCAATTTCACTCTCTCCTCGAAATAGAAAAAGGTTTTTGGAAATTGGAAATTGGAAATTATTAACCAACGTTTCTCCTTCCTCGAGAAACAATGAATTGTTTCTATTAAATTGGAAACGGTGATACGATTAACCGTTTAACCACCTTGAGTATATGGCAAATAAAACACCGGCTTACTTGCGTGGTGTGATTTAAGGGGCAAGATAAGCTAACCACACTTCGGTTACTTCAGGGAAAGAAAAAAAAAACCCCAATTACATAGACATAACCGTTGATTGCCGTAAAATGTATAAGCATAAACTTTCCACCCCGATTTTGAGGGAGTAGACTTTTTTTTTATTACTTCTCGGTTTATTTTATAACGCGGGTTCACTTTCCCTTCCCCTTTCCCTTTCACTTTCCCCTTCCCTTTCCCTTTCCCTTCCCCTTTCCCTTGTTATTGGTAGTGATTTGTGGGGAGGCGTTTTTGTTTTCTCCTTTCCCGAGTCTGGTGACGTTATTGGTAATGTAAGCGCCAATGCAATTTTCAAAGCACGCAGTTAACCCGTGTAAGCCATAAGGCATTTCCATTCAGCGTCTCAAGCTTATTGGGGCATTATCTGGGGATGATCGGTTCACCTAAACGGGTGAACTGTCCTTTTATTGAAGCCTTGTGTTGTTTGAAACCGGGCTTCCGGTGATGAATTTGGAATGAGACTAAAGTACCTCTCTAAGCCTTCATCAACCGGTCAGCAAAGAAATCCACCAAATTGGAGAATGGTGGAGAATGAGGTATAAGCATTCCACAGGCACAACATCCTTTTATTGGGCGGTAGCATCTAATCCCAGCAAGGGCTACCAAACAAAAATAGGAGGATTGCTTCGGAGCCATATACAAGTCCCTCTTCTCATTTGGTAACTCTAAGGCTGAAGTGGGTGGTGAGGGGTGGATTTTCTTTTTGGAAAGAAGGTTAAATATTTAGCATGTTCCATTAACATATATGTATTACTCTCTAAAATCTACTCTATATAATTATGCCCACGAAATCAATTGATTATAAAAATCTACTCTTTTACCTTTATCCAAATTCTTGATCACTTCTGCTCTTGCATCATCAACCATACCAGGGTGTCCACAAGTAATGAATGAAATACTCTTGTCTGCCATTTCGATTTCTTTCTCAATCACTTCGCCTAAATCTGGCCTTCCTTCCATGAACCTAATATGAGGTAGTTGATACTCAATGACCTCTTTAATTTCCTCAAGAGACCACTCTTGTAATATATCCGAAGTCTCGAAGAAAACATGTGACATCGTCTCTTCTGGTTTCTTTAATGATACTTGACTATTGCTTGGAGATCGGTAGGAAGATATTTGACTGTATATATCATCCATATGAGTGTCACTACTTGGATTAGTAACATAAATTGTCGCTTCTATATTCCAAGGTTTCATTTGTTTTAATTCTTCAAAGAACCAAGGCAACGACCCATATCCTCTAATTATCCATATTAATTTAAGTGACTTATTATGTATTCCTTTCTTTGCAGAAGCCATAATCTCAGAATACATACCGGGAATACCATTCCCTCCCGCAATGAAAACTGCCCGATCGGAATTATCACCAGGACAAGATTCTCCATATGGTCCTTCTACTGCCACTCTAATCACCGCTGTATTCCCCTTGCTAACCAAATGTTGATACAATCCCTGGGTTATTCCTCCCTTGACTTTACAATATAACACAATAAAGTTCTCATCATAACAATCAGAACTAAATGAAAATGGATGAGATTGGAAAAACCAACTTGGAGTTAAGAAATGAACAAACACATGACCGCCAGGTATGGCGGTCCAATTCTTTGGCTTTGGGATTGTTATTTTTAAGGTCTCGTTAGATACTAGTGTGACATGGGCTTGTGGGAATCCAAAACAAATCAACCTGATTATTCTAATTATTCTATCAAGCACCCAGATTCCAATAGCGGTCCATACATACCAAACATAGCCCAAGCTTACCACATGTCTCCAAGCTCCCACCATAAATAACACGCCCATTAAAATGTGAATCATTAAGAATAATTCATATCTTCTTCTTCTAAAATATAACATTCCTTGAACCATAGTAATTCCAGCAATAACAGTAGCAACCGTACCCCAAATCATAAAATTACTTTTCATAACCAGCTTGTAATCGCCATGCAAGGCAATACTAAAACAAACCGCGTGAATTACCACGAAAATAAACATCATTCGGCAAATATATCGGTGAAAGGTGATGAATACCGAATAATTCCATCTAGTGGCCCATTGAAGGATATTGTTACGACCGGCAAATAATATTCCCAATGGTAGCATCATCGTGGAAGTAATACCGGTTCTGTTTGCAACATACCTTAACCTGGCATCATAACTGGAAAAAATAACCATAGAACCTTGATTGAAATGTAAATCTATGGTTAAAATGACAAGAACCACAAGCATAAACCCTGCAAGTATCACCGTTTCTAACCTTGAAGGAAGGTAGAATTCAAACCAATGCCACAATTTATAATTTTGCATTCTCTTGCGACCAATTAATGCCGGCAATGAGACATGTTTTCTCCAAAACCTCGAGATTGGACCATTGAGGTAATTCATTAAATCGGGGAATAGTAATTGAGTCCAATTGGAAATGGCTGCCAGGAGTAAAACCATCCCCCAATACCCTAATATTCCAATTCCATATAACATGGTATTATCCCAATTGTTTAAAAATTGGTTCATTGAGTGTTGTAACTCCCAAGTATATTCATTATACACGGTTGAGGTTAGATTGGAATTATTATTACAAAATTCTGCAATTGAACTTTGGCTCTGAGACTTATACTTTTGATATTCGTTCATGATTTGATTGAGACTATAAGTGGCATTTCCATAGGATTTACAATAATCATTAAAGAACTCAACCGCTTCGGTACTATTTCTTTCTCTATGGGCATAACAACCCACAAAGGTGGAAATAGCATCAAAATTGGAACATATACAGCCAAACCCATCCTGGTCACAGCTAGTGACAGTTTTATGTACCATCATTCTGCAAGCAAAAGCCGATCTTGCATCTGCAAGTTCTGAGTAAGCTGGCTTTGCAGCCAATGAAAATTCAGCGAGTGAGATTAAGGCTAAGAAAAGGCTGGCAAAAGCCTTCATGTTTTGATGATGATGATGATGATGATGCAAGAGATTCCACCTGGGCGAGATTGACGTGGGTGCAACCTCGACCATTTTATAGGTTTACTTTCTAGTTGCAGGCATCGCCATCATCGTGTTTACCATTTGTTAATTGCATCAATAAAAAAAAACTCGTATCTAATAACGTTTTAGATAAAACGCCGTTAGTCTAAAAATAAAAATGACGTCATTTCGTTTTCGTCTTTTTGTTTGTAAATGGTGAATGGCGCTTTTGCATACAACTAGAAGATATTGTCCCCCTGCCCCCCCTCTCTCTGAACCATTGCGCTTCTGCAACATCGCGACCACTGTGGTTATGCAATATCAATTCCTTAATTTATGGAGTTTGTTGGAAGGTTATGGAGATGAGATGCAGCAAATGTGGATAACCTGATTTTTATTGATTGAATATCGTACGAGAAAAACTGGTGTATATTGGAAGCAAAACTGGCAAGGTACCATATAATTGCTAGCCATGAGGGATATAATGCCAGAAGCCTTACAATCATATCGAATGGTTTTCTATTTTAGTGTGTTTCAGAAATTGATGGAGACAATGAAATGCGCTCCGGTGGGGAATCTAACGGCAAAGCTTGTCCCTTATCAATAAATTTCCTGGTTGCAGTGAAAAAGAATTTTTTTTTTTTTCTACAAAGTGTTGCAATAATCTAAAAATACCTTTTCCTTAATGAGGCTAAAACAAAAGAGAAGACGCAAATAATTTTGCAACATCAACTAACCCAATTAGACGAAGATACATTGTCATTAAAATTCTCATATTAGGTATCGTTATGGTACGATTTTTACTATACAATAAACAAACTTGCAAATGGGACAGCCCCTACCCCTACCCCTACCCCTACCCCCCCTAGAATGTGGGATTGCCTTTTCAACTAGAGGAAACCTCTTCCAAATCCTGCTTCTCAGAATTGTAAATGACAATCCCGTTCTCCCTAGCATTAGCACGTTCTTGACGTTTGTAGAACCACAAAACAACAACTGTCCAAATAGCCAAAGAAAACCCTGCACAAGCAGTGAATGTGAAACCTTTCAAGAATCTAGGAGCCTCGACTGTCCTCCACACAAGTATGGCTATCCAGGCTGTCGACAGTTGTGCCAACATATTCATTGAAACTAACACAACTTGTCTTTCTCTGATGTCCTTACGACAAATGTCCCCCTGCCAAGAGTACAACACGGGAGACATTGCCCAACCGAAATATTGCAAGCAGAATGCAAACCATTTAGCTCTCTCGGGGATATCCCAAATTGCCAAAAGGATGTTCCCGAGAACATTGAAAACCTGTGAAAACACAATTGCTCCCCATCTACTTTTAAAAAAATCAGCGAATGAACAGACGAGGAGCAACCAAACGATACCCAAAGCTGGGGTTAATGCAGTATAATCTTGTAATTGACCAGGATTAAATCTTGGTGTACCATCTTCATTAGTAAGTGATTTCAACCATAGCGCATAGGACCCAGATGTAGCATTAGTGTTATTCCAACAAAAGAGGCACCAGAGGGCTAAAACGTAAAAGTGCCATGAGGTGAAAATAGACTTCCAGATATTTATATCAAAGAAATGCTTGACGGCATTTTCTCTGGGTTTGGCATTCTTCTGATCCTGTCTCATTCTTCTTCTTGCTATTCTTATATCATCATCAGAAAGGAAAATACTGTAACAATCTTCTGGTGTACCTGGAATCATGTAAAACCCAATAATACCAACAACAATAGAAATTAGACCATCAATGATAAAGATCCATTGCCAGGCTTCCTTACCACCAACACCACCCATGGTTCTGGCAATGGCACCTGATAATAAACCCGAAGTTAAGACACCAAGAAATTGACCAAAGTAATAGAAACCAGCTCTACGTGCAACTTCACTTGTACTAGCTTTGAACCATGAAGTGAAAAGAGAAATATATGCAATATACGCGGGAGCTTCAAATGCTCCAATCAAGAAACGAATGGCCTTAAGTGCAGCAACATTTTCTACTCTGTATAAACAGATAGTAAGAATCGACCAACATAAGTCTAAAGTGGGCATGACATAGTTCAATGGCAAGGCATATAACACATACATGAATGGAATTTGGAAAACGATATTTCCAAGTGAGAACATCACTTGCGTATTAACAAAATCGTTACCTTGCATGTTGATTGCTTCCTTCATTCCACCAATATAAGCATTTGTTAAATTGGTTTGGTCCAAGTATTTGACCCAATATGCCATCAACGAATAAAGGGTTAATAGCAAATCAATCTTCAAGATAACACGACGTTCTTCTGGGGTGTCATCTTCATGGAACCATTTATACCATTTACGCTTAGCTTTCGTTGTGGTAGTAACTCTGTATTCATATTCATCAAAGAATTTCCACCAGGGGCGATCTTTTTCGTCACGGTATTCCAAACTTGCCGATTCAACAACTTCGATTTCAACTTCGGTCTTTGAGGTTTTCTTCTCGAGAGATTCTGATTCATCGGTGCTTTCTTCGTGATCGTTAATTATGAAATTTCCAAATTCATCTTCATCGACAATTCTTCTTTGAGGCAAGAACCCCCATTTCAATCTACTGAATACAGTTGCCATTTTGTTAATCTCGCTGTGTTTTAATTTGAGGCGGTAAACAGAATTGGAAGACATTTTGAAGTTTATTTATACCCATTCTTTCAGAAATTAGTAGCTCGGCAACTTAAACGGTTGCAAATTTTATCTGAAGTCCAAGAGAAAAAAAAAACTGTGTATTTGATTGTTCTGATAATACATCAACAATGATTCGGAGCATCATTGTTTAAATTGCTTATCTTTGTTCAGCTGTGGCGTCTTTATATTCAGTTTCAGTTTTAAATTATACCAACCTTGATTCAAGTACACACTCCAATACATATAAGGAAACGTCAACTATAGGTTCCTTCAGTTGTTCAATCTAGCAATTTTGTCAAATGGCTAGCTCCTTGGCGAACTTCTCCACTGGGTACTTTTGTGTCTTTGCAACAAAACTACTGAGCCTCTGTGAACATTTGCAACTGGAGAGAACAAAATTTGGATCAATTTCAAAGCCCACAGGGTGAATTGTTAACAATAACCGCCTGGCCATTGTCAGTTTAAATTTTGTTTAAACTTGGATATTAGGTTTATCTTTCTCCACGGCTATGCCCTTCCTGTATCTTTTAAGCTTCGTCTCAAGAAGAGTAGTTTAAAAATTAGTAGTTGTTCAAGAGTCGTTTAACTATACTACATATTGCTATTGATAAATTGGAACATGTGAAAGTTGAATTAGGCTTACTTTTCTCCATGCTTCGATAAAGAGACGGAGAGATGCTTTTTTTTTTTTTTTTACCTCGGATCGGGTCGCCAGTTTTCTTTCAGGTTCACCTAAACAAGTCAACAATGACTCCCCTCAATGTATAATATCCACGGAAACATATAGACGTGTAATTTGAAAGGATGGAGTATTAGATACCACTCACAAGTTTACTGTGGCTGCGCGGGGAAACCTCCTAGATAATATCAGATCAATTCCTATTCTTCCTATTCAAGTGCTTTTTGTGTATCATTACCGGGCCGGAAGACACCAACCGAAGAGCCAAGTGTGCAACGGAATCTTTCACAGAGGCCCACATGTTAAAAAAGCTACTAATATTAAACGAGTTGTTTTCCTAATTATCATATTAATGTGACTACAAGATAATCTCTAATATAATTCTATAAATTCTGAACTCCCGGATACACGAAACATAAAAAAGTTTGCTTATTTAACTAGAGGAAACCTCTTCCAAATCCTGCTTCTCAGAATTGTAAATGACAATTCCATTTTCTTTTGCATTCTCACGTTCTTGACGTTTATAAAACCACAACACAACAAAAGTCCAAATAACCAAAGCAAAAGCTGAACATGCGGTGAAGGTGAAACCTTTCAAGAATCTAGGAGCTTCGACGGTCTTCCATACAAGAGTAGCAATCCAGGCAGTTGATTGTTGTGCTAATATATTCATTGAGACCAAAACAACCTGTCTTTCTCTAATATCTTTACGACAAATATCCCCCTGCCAAGAGTACAACACTGGTGCCATTGCCCAACCGAAATATTGCAAGCAGAACGCAAACCATTTTGCGCTCTCGGGGATATGCCAAACTGCCAATAGAACATTACCTATAATGTTGAACACTTGTGAAAATAGAATGGCTCCCCATCTACTATTAAACAAATCAGCAAATGAACAAACTAGTATCAACCAAATCAAACCCAAACCAGGAGTTAAGGCGGTGTAATCTTGTAATTGACCAGGATTAAATCTTGGAGTGCCATCAGAGTTGGTAAGCGACTTCAACCACAAAGCATAGGACCCAGAACTTGCATTGGAGTTATTCCAACAGAATATGTTCCATAATGATAAAACATAAAAGTGCCATGAGGTGAAAATAGACTTCCAGATATTTATATCAAAGAAATGCTTGACGGCATTTTCTCTGGGTTTGGCATTCTTCTGATCCTGTCTCATTCTTCTTCTTGCTATTCTTATGTCATCATCAGAAAGGAAAATACTGTAACAATCTTCTGGTGTACCTGGAATCATGTAAAACCCAATAATACCAACAACAATAGAAATTAGACCATCAATGATAAAGATCCATTGCCAGGCTTCCTTACCACCAACACCACCCATGGTTCTGGCAATGGCACCTGATAATAAACCCGAAGTTAAGACACCAAGATATTGACCAAGATAATAAAACCCAGCTCTACGGGCGATCTCGCTTGTACTAGCTTTGAACCAAGAGGCAAAAAGGGCATGGTATGCAATATACGCGGGGGCTTCAAATGCTCCAATCAAGAAACGAAGTGCCTTAAGTGCAGCAACATTTTCTACTCGGTACAAGCAAACAGTAAGGATAGACCAACATAAGTCTAAAGTGGGCATGACATAGTTCAATGGCAAGGCATATAACACATACATGAATGGGATTTGGAAAACAATGTTACCAACCGAGAAAATAACCTGGGTGTTAACAAAATCGTTACCTTGCATGTTGATAGCTTCCTTCATTCCACCAATATAAGCATTTGTTAAATTGGTTTGGTCCAAGTATTTAACCCAATACGCCATCAACGAATAAAGGGTTAATAGCAAATCAATCTTCAAGATAACACGACGTTCTGCGGCAGTATCGTCATCATGAAACCATCTATACCATTTACGTTTAGCTTTAGTTTCCTTGTTGACTCTGTACTCGTATTCATCAAAGAATTTCCACCAGGGACGACCCTTTTCATCACGGTACTCTAAACTTGCCGATTCAACAACTTCAATTTCATTTTCATCCTTGGAGTTCTTTTTCTCAAGAGATTCTGTTTCATCGGTGTGCTCTTGATGATCGTTAATTATGAAGTTTCCAAATTCATCTTCATCGACAATTCTTCTTTGAGGCAAGAACCCCCATTTCAATCTACCAAAAATAGTGGCCATTTTTTTGTTACTATAGTTGCTTGTTAAGTTAAATTTATAAAATTAATTTCAAAATATTGGGGGAAATTAAAGGCACTTATTTATACCTATTGTTTCAGGGATTCTGTCTTGCATTCAAACAAACATTTTCAGTCAATCTAGTAAATTAGCCAAGGAAAAAAAAAAAACTGTGTATTTCTTTTTTTGGTATGGGTTTTAGAAGCGGTCAACGGTTAGAAGCACTATCTGCTGAGTTGCTTATCTTTGGTGAATTGTGGCTCTTGGTGGTTCTGTTCTGTTGTGATGCGCTTTTATCCTGATTATCAACACACATATACACACCCAACACTCAAGATTAAGTTCCCCGAGTGTTGCTGGATATATACCCTCTTGTAGTTTGCTAGTTGGCTATATCTCTTGCCGGCATCTCACTGCTGGTAAGATTCGTATGATTTTGTGACCATTTAGAATGCATGTAACGCTGCCGCAATGTTTCTAAAAAAACGAAACAAAAAAAACATTTTGCAATTAAAAATTACAAAATTAAAAAATTAAAAAAAAAATTGGATTTCGAAAGTTCACGTGATTCATTGTTGAGAATTATCGCCGTGCCCTTTAATCAATTGTTTAAATCATTGAATCCTATAGTTGATTATGACTAAATTGACGCGGGCTTTGTTTATCATATAATATTTATTGCATGGACATCCGGTGCCAAGACAAAAAAAAAGTCTTCCCAGGTCAAATATTTGCTATTTCCGAAATAATATCAACGAAATAGGCTTTTAGCGGGTGTCCAATGATGTTTCCTGCGTTGCCGGATCTGAGTAGCTTGTGTTCCTAATGAGGCGTTTGTATAGGATTTTGAGATACTAACTGGACCAATTACATAATTGGGGGTAATTCAACTGTGTAAATTACTCATTCAATCCACACTTCTAGCTGATGACGAACTCTTTGTTTGCCACGGAAACCTTGTCGTCCCTTGAGTTTTATGGTTTGGGTACATGTAACTATTGACCAGAACTTTTGGAGGTATAAGCTTCTTATTAGGGGTGTAATCTTCCTGTTAGAATTATAATTGCTCCTGTCAAAGTATGATCAATTTGCTGTCAGGCGCATCTAAAACTGTCTCTTTTCTGACATCACTAGCACCTATAATACACGACATTATCTCTCTCCCCTCCCCCCCTCCCCCAATAAAAATATTGCAACCAGATTGAAAAACCCTTTTTCGACTGTCTCGGAAATCCCCCACGCTACTGAAATATTTTTGACTAATTAGCCACAGTTTTCCTTTTTATTACGAGTATCTTCAAGGCGGTCAGATAGGGTCTGCTGTATCTTGACGTTTGTTAATTTCCAAATTCGCCTTCCTCGAATATTCTTCTTTGTGGTAACAATTCTCATTTCAGTCTAGTAAATTCAAGTCTCTTCTGCTTGATATATTTTTTTTGCTGAACCTCTAACGGGGATAATGACAATCGAAGAGATTGGTTAGATGTTCAATTATGCTGTTTAGTAAGGAAAAACTGAAGGTCTCTCGTTCAAGAGAAGTGGGTGAGAAAATCGGTGTTGCCAAATGTTAAAAAGCTCCTTTATAAGTAAATGTATAAAATGAATAAGAGTAGGGAATATATATATATATATATATATATATATTGATCGGATATTTCTAGTAGTGTTAATTTACTAGTAGAAAAGTCCTCTGTAAAAATCTACTTAATTCTAAGAGCTATTCTACTAAATAAATTTATATTTTATGTCAAGAATCTTGAACTCTCATTTGCGGAGGATCTCAACCTGGGTTATCTCTTTTCCATGTATCTGGCTTTATCAACTGAGTACATTGGAACCCAATGTCGGCCGAATTGTTCACCCGATTTCTCCCTTGTGTATCTCGTATGTTTCTCCCCTTTGATGGCATTTTGTCAATCGTAACTCTAGAGCTGTTCCTAGCCATGAGTTGTACCAGTATCCTGATGATTTATTCTTCTGGGATACCATTTCACAAAATAAAATAAAACATGTTTTTTATTTTTACCTTGAATGAATCCTCCCACAACTACATGCGTAGTGATAGCCCCTGGTTACCTGAGGGAACTCCACCACTGAACCTGTAATAGTTGTTACTATTACAGGTTCTTTACTTTATGTAGCCCTGTAATAGATCCAGCTATTCTCTCTCGACAGAGTCCCATATGTCTTAGGAGCCTTAATATCTCAAGTAATCAGTGCCATCCCCTTATCAAGAAAAATGGTCAGATACGGTACAGGTTAATGCTAGTGCTGTTTCGGTTGCTAATAATAGATAGATAAATATGATATCGGCCCGTGTTATTTGCGCGTTTATAAACAAGAGTCACGGAGCCGACAATGGAATGAAACCGATTCGGAACATATCATCCTGATTTAACGTTTATACAATTTTATTTCTTTTTCTCTAATTGTCTTGTGCAATGCTAGAAGTATCGCTAAACGTGCTGTATGATATGCGATTTATGATATACAATCTCGTGGTACATCAATATAAGCTGATTCTAATCGATTATGGAACCTTGAACCCCTCCCCCAACGTTGCAATCGGGGATAAGTTCTACGGCCTTCTTGTGTCAAAAGAAATTTTATTGTTAAAAAGAGGAGGGAACAAAGAAAAATGGGGCTTGTTGACAGAGTTGATTGTCAGTATTGTCATGACATCATATTTTCTGTTACCAACGAGCAGTACCCGTATTCTTTTTACGGGTTTTAATAGCGCAGGTTATATATAACTGGCGCTTAGTAATGGCATCGTATAGCCCACTTCTGATTGCTCTGGACACTTTTTTTTTTATCTGAAACAACTTGGTTACGTATTGTTTATCGAGTAGTTCTAAAGGTTATAAAGGCTGGCTTGTTAGACAACTGATTAAAGGTCCCAACACTTGCTTTCATCATCGATAGCAACAACTTTTTTTCTTCACCCAAACTCACTACTCAGCCTCCAACCTCTCCTGCTCATCTAATGTTTAATCAAATGAAACTATTTGGAAGAATTAGAGATAACTTGCAAATCTATCCTTCCCTGGGAATAATATATCTGGAATCTCCACAGACGCGCCTGGGTGAAACAAGGCGGAAATCATCCATAACCTTCCCAGATGGCTGTTCTCCGTATGAATATGGCTTACCACAGATCAACACAGTAGACGATGTTGACACGTTACGTCGATTTGAAGTAATAAGGTATCTTGAAGGATTAAATTTAGAGTATAATATGGATCACCTGGATGCGAGTTTACGAATATTATTAAAATCAGAAGTCTCATCAAAGTTAGACATTTCATAGTAGTCTCATATACCCTTTATATATATATATATATAGCAATAATAGTAATAGATCATGTTAATATAATTATAGTATGAAAGATGTGTTTCATCTATGTCTCAGAGTAATGTGTGTCGCGACACACATTATAACTGTGAGACGAAACAAAAAAAAAAGTGAGGAACAAAAAAAAAACGACAAAGAAACGACAAAAAAAAAACTTCCCTTTCAATTTGAAAGTGGTTATTTTTATTGATTACATCATAACACGACCGTTTTCCATCTCAATTGCTTGTTTGACTTCAATTAATCAATCAGTGGGAGATACCCGTAGCTTACCTTACTCACTTACTTGCATTGGTTTGCTTTAATAATTTTTTTTTTCTTTGAAAGTTTACATTTTTCAAACAGAGACTTCATCACAACATATCCCTTTTGAAATCAAATCAACAATAGGAATATATATGAAAATAGACCCCATATGCCACATATCAAAAATAGCATACTACGAACTATACAGGGGATCTTCTCCACCCTATATTTACTGTTAATAATATTAACTATACCCTTGGCATTTGATGTTGGTGGGGTTAATTGTGGATTAGCATTTTCATTGACAACCTCAGTGACCTACTTCATATTGACAACGATAAGAATATTGGTTCGGAAAACAAGGTATTTTAGCTGGATATCATTAATCTATTATAGTCAGCATTTCATTATTCCTAGTTTGTTGACGTTCTTTTTGAGTTATTTTGCTCATGAATCTCATCAAGACAATCCATCCAATTTAAATCCAATCTTGGTGTGGAAATTTTTGTTAAGGAATTCCACCCCTGTGTTTACTATATTAGAAGGGTTCTGTTCATTGTTATTAATCCAAGCTATTGGACAAACTGTCAATTGGTTGACTATTTATAAATCGGATTCTTGGTTGATTGTATCGTTGATTGGAAGTGCTTCAATCATCACTACTGCTTTTTACTTTTTGTATCGAATCTATGTGTTTCCATTCACAATTGATATGGTAGGAGCTTCATTATTAGGTTCTTTATTAACTACCACGATTGGAATTGGTTTATTTGGTATTGTCAGTGGTAAAGGATCAATAATTGAATCATCATTATTGTTTGCCTATATTGTTAAATGCATTTATGAAACCTTTCCTATTTTATCAGAAAATGTATCTCAAGCTTTAGCCAATCTATTAACACAAGCCACCACTAATTTACGTAATGAAATCCCATTAATCCCCCCTTCAATCTTAAATCCCATCTCAGAAGTGGTGCCATTTTTAGCATTCACCTTACCGGGATCATTCAAAGGGGTGTGGGATTTCTTAATTATGTCAATTCAAACCCTTACTTTACCCTTGTTGTTAAATTTAGCTTATAGAATTGGCGTGTTTTATGCCGCCACCAAGATTGTTCCCTCGGTATATAACTCGTCAACCTATGGTGCAGGTACTCCTCCCAAGACTCCAATTCCAAGATCAAGACAAACCTCAAGCACATCATTGACCAAGATGACTTTGAATGATGAATTGGCGCCCATCAACACTAACGCCACCCCCACCCCCACCCCCACTGAACCAAAACCGAAATCATTGAGGTCCAAGAAGCCATTCCACCTCAAACCGCCTCATCACCAACCGCCATCCACTCTTATAAGGCTAATATATGCCTATTCGCCCTGTTTGATAATAGCAGTGTATACTCACTTGATGTTATCTTATCTTGGAGAATTGGGTACTGAATTACAAATATGGCCACTCTGGGAGAATGGAGATTCGGCAATTGTAGTTCATCCATGGCAATTCTGGAATTGGATAAATATGGCGACTACGTTGTTCATGTATGCGGTTGAATTACTGGGAAATGATAGCTTATCTCGGGGTGGGACTAGTTTGACTAATCATTGGCCAGTGGAATAGGAAAGATATATTCTACCACCATTTCAGTTCAAAAGATATGATAAATTTATATATATATATAGTGTTTTGTGTTTATTTATATAGTTAATCTAAACTTTTATTTATTTAATTAAATAATAATACCATTAATATTCAAAATATCTGGTCTTTGGAACAAAGGGTGAGGTGTGAACTGCTTTTTCTCTTGTTTTTATTATTTGTTTTTCAGAAATTTTGCAACTCTCAGCATCTTCGATAAACCTGTCATCTTTCCAGACAGCGAGAATCAAAGTTGTTAATTTAACATCAGAGCTTGACTCTATGTTTGCTTGTATGTTTCATCATGTTAACGAATAATAATCACAAAAAAAAAAGGGGAGGAGGAGGGAACAGCAATCATCAACTTTTGAAAATAAAAAGATCCAGATAGTCTAATATAAATAATATTACAACTTCACTTAAACAAGTTGTCTTCACAATAGGCAAAAGAAAGTCTGGCATATTTGACTATGCAAAATTACCACAAGATCATAATCATCATTAGATCTTCTGTAAATCAGACTTTTAGAAAAAAAAGGGGGGGTGACGTCCATAAAGTCAAGAATAAGCTCCATTGCGTTAATCAAAACAACTAGTCTTGATCATTTGTTATAACTATCGTTTAGGACACAAAGCCCCATTGTCGACAAAACCAACATCATTCCGAAAAACAACATTGATATAAACATCCAATTGGGAGATATAAAAACCCAACTGGGCAAAACGATACCAAATGATTAAATTAATCAAAAACTATCCTGAAGGTGAAATCATACAAATCAGTCCGAATTATCCAACTAAGCTTTTCCCCTTGAATTGGGTTTTTCTTCTCCAAATGAGTAGTCAACGAGTGTCCAATTATGAATGTCAAGTACCAGAGCTCTTGCGAGACAAGGATTCAAATGAATTAGTAAAAGACAATCAGACACCATTAATAACATCAATGATAGGAGTCCCGAAAACAAAGTAAAAAAAAAACGTCAAGCATTGGAAAACTCATTGTGAAATGTAGACACCACCCCTTTGAACCAGAATAAAATTTGAAATAAAATAACCATCTCGTCAATGGAATTGATGATAATCCATTACGTTTCCGCTGTTGTGACAGGAGACTTTCCCCAAAGCATTTGAAACATGACCTACACCGAAGTGCAAATCCTTTTGTAAGCTTCGATAACAAATCTTTGACTATGGACGTAAAGAAAGAGAAGAGAAGAAGAGAAGAAGAAAGAGAAGTGAAGAAGTGAAACATAAAATTTTTTTTTTCTGTCGTTGGAAAACTCATCAGAAATGAAAATGAAAATAAAAATGGGTCGTGTACTATTTACAAAATTAGGGCTAATTATTAACTTATTTCTCAGGTGACTTGCTTAATTCTAACGTAAGAACCAGTCAATCCAAGATTCAGGGAAGATTCTTGAAATTAAATCATATCCTCTAGCACCGGTTCCACAATACACCACAGAAGCATTTCTGTTTTCATTATATACCAAATCAAACAAAAGATGATGTAATTGTCTTAAACTAGTTCCTCTACCAGTGGATTTTATTGGATTGGCCTTATATTGAGACTTGGCAAAATCATCGGAATATAATTCCTTCATTTCCGAAGTCCAAGACCTTACTTCGGTATTCACGAGGGTTTCTATCCTAGGTGGTGAGTTTAATCTTTGATTTGAAATATGTAAATTACCTAATCTAACTTGGGTAACGGAAATATCATGGGGTGATAATTCTCTAGTTAAGGTAGTAAACAAGTTTTTTAACTCATTTTGGAATAGTGCTTCAGGAGCATGATAAGGCATGTTTAATGAACTTAAAATGTTTGGATTTATTAATATTAATTTTGATTTTTGTTTTCTAATCAATTGAATTAATCCTGATGATAATAATTTAAGATAGGTTAATAATCTATCATTTAATTTTGTCCAGGTACTAATGGCAATATTTTCAATAGGACCAATTGGGAAATATAAACTGGGGGCAAATAATACACTTACAAGTCTTAAATGGTGAGATTGGGCGCCTGGGAAAGGTACCACTGGTAATTTCAACAATTGATTAAATTTCGAAATATGATCTTCCATACTCTTTGAGCCATTCAAATTTAAATAATTGATATCATCGGTAATAGGATTGGTCTCGATGTATTTAAAATCATTGTGATCCAAAATGGTTAAATAAACAATAAACCCTCTCTTTTCAAAATCAAGGGCAATTAATCTCGTTAATGGTTCAGTAGGGGATCCAATTATCAAAATCACGTCTCTTCTAGCTCCGTTGGATAATTTAGGTACTCTTCTCTTGATTTTCTTTTCAATAGTAGAAGCGGACATATTTTGTTGTCTTTTGTTCAAGAGATAATAAATACCAGCTGCTCCTAATCCAATCGTGAGTATGGAAAGATATTTCAGTTTATTGTCACTGATGTTATCGTAAATTCTCTCATGGAAAGATCCGGTAGGGGCTAGACGTATTGAAGACGGCAGTGGAGGTGTTGATGAATTGGTGGCGATTATGGACCCTCCCGGGGATTTGGTGAATGGATTCAAGTGTGATAACTTGTCGTAGTATTCTGAATTGACAATCACGTCATGTTTATCGGATATATAGTCACCTGTCTGGTTATAGAACCGTTTGAGTGCTTGTACTGTTGCTTGTACTGGTTCCGCTACCATTGGGGTGGAGGGGGGGTGTGCAGAGTTGTATTGTGGCAGTGGTAAAGAAAAAGGGTTTAGTTTGATCTCAAAAAAAAAAATAAAAAATAGAGTCGCAGTCGCAGGGGCAGTCGCAGTCGCGGTGGTGGTGGTAGAGGTGGTGGTGGTAGAAGTGGTGTACTACAGGGAGAGAAAGAGAAAAACGTTTTTAATTTTTTTTTTTGGGTGGGTGCAAACCAAACAAAACCATTCATACAAACCTATACATTTGATAAACAAGGAAAAGGCAAAACAAGAAAAAGGCAAAACAAACTAGGTACCTCCATTGTGATTGAGAGCAATGTTGGTACTTATCAAATTGTTCTGAGCACTAGTATTCTCATCACCTAACAATTGTTCAATATCTCTTGGGAAAACAGTATCCAATCCCAGTGATCCAAAATTATTAATTCCAGTGCCTGAAGGAGAACTATTGGTACTTTTTTCACCAGGGATATCAAATAATTTCATAGGGGAATTGTCACCTACCAAAGTGTCATGAGCACTATTGTGACGAGTTATAAAACTTAAACTGGGTGTTTCTTTGATGTTTTCTGCGTTGTTTTGAGTTTGGGCCCAGATGGAACTTAAAGGTAATGATAATACCACTAATAACATACTAATTAGCACTAATTGAGAATCATTGGTATTCAGGACAAAATAATGAATGAATAAAATAATGGAAGGAATGATTAATGTTTGTGTTAACATGATGAATAAAATATGCATTCCATCAAATTGCTTTAATCCTAAATATCTTCTGATTCTAATAGCTGCAAACAATTTACAAAGTAATAATATTGACATTAGGTTGATAATCACTGAGAACAAGAATGTAGGGATATCTTGCCAGACATTAGAAATCTTTACACTGGAATCTTGTTTCACGAAAGCGGTAAATCTTCGATGGGATAATATACTGGCATTTATATTAAACGCCACCACTGCTGCGGAACATAATCCTGCTAGGGTAGTTGCTACTATTCCCCAGCGATTTTTTCCTGGCCTCTTGAATATGATATAGACTTGGAAAGTTAATGATATTTCAATTAGTGCCACTAATATGACTCGGAATGCATTTGCCGCATCAGAAATGGCAAATGATGTATTATTATAAATACCAGTAATATAAAAACTAGGAGCGGATAATTGACTGGAGGAATATTCGATATATAATGCACATCTGATAATTTGGGCCACTAAAATCAGACAATTAATATAGAATAAAATTGTTCTGCCTAATTGTTTCTTCTTTGAATTGTAGTACATTCCAATTAGGAATATTAATAGGATTCCGCATGCTCCTATTGACACGGAAGAAATGATAAATTTTGGGATTTGCTCTAAATGATATTCATCTATTAGGTAGAATGGGAAGGTTACAAGTTCGTCACTACCTGGTGGTGAGTAACTAAGTAAGATATCTCCAGAATTTGCTAGTAAACTTTGATCCATTTTCAATAAAACTTTTATGGGAAGAGTGGGTGGGAGGGGGTGTGTGCGGAAAGGAAAGAAAGGCTATGGAAAATGGATTGGATGGAGGGCCCTTTCCATGGTTCTTATACCCCCCCTACCATTCAAGAATCTAGATAAGGCGTCTTGATGTAGAAAAACCATCTCATGTTAATTTTTGCATCAAGATCGAAAAAAAAAATTACTGGTTCTGGAAGTGACAATGGTTGCAAAATATGTATCAAGGGTAAGTTTGTCTATAGTTTTTTTTACCTCTAGACCCCCCTTAGACCCCCCTAGAAATGACCTTATACCCTTGCAAATATCTTAACGGGTATCAGGAGCAGTATCATTGAGGGTATGTTGTCGAGAAATGAGTAAGATTAAGGTACGGGGGGGAGGGAGGTTGTAGAAATTGTCCATAAGCAAGTATTAAAATTGAGTAGCTAACTCGGTCTCACTTACCATAAGAACCACCAAAGGAAACATAAGTTATTGGCAGCAATAAAGGAAGTTTAGGGCAGGCTTTTTTCCAAATCATGACCTGGTGTATTGCTCAAGTATCCGTGGCTAACATGTACAGCTAGCATCGTTTGAAGTCAATTCGTGAAATTGTTAGCCATCATCCTACTCATAACCACCCCCCCCCCCTCCTCCTCCTCAATATAACGGTACAGTGTTCATAACGTGTCATCTTCTTGAAAGGTTTCAAGTTGAATAAAGACGCGGTTTGAAACATAACTTTCAACAAAGAGTATACTCTTTGTATACTATACAAATACAAACGCCAACAAATCCCACAATTGCCAGCCCCAGCCTTTCAGTGTAACCTGCAATATATTTTCACCCAGAAGTGGAAAACATGTAAAGAAATATATCAAAACAAAGAATCAGGTTAAATCATTACCGTCCTTTTTGCATTAACAATAGTGCTTTATCCCCCCCCCCC
>JAJMHC010000244.1:0-29003 GCA_030582855.1 Hemisphaericaspora lyxosophila | reverse complement strand
GCTTCTACTTCTGGTGCTGGTGGTGACGATTCTTCTGCTACTGAAGGCGGTGACGCTTCTACTACTGGTGCAGGCGGTGACTCTTCTGCTACTGAAGGCGGTGACGCTTCTACTTCTGGTGCAGGCGGTGACGCTTCTGCTACTGAAGGCGGTGACGCTTCTACTTCTGGTGCTGGTGGTGACGATTCTTCTGCTACTGAAGGCGGTGACGCTTCTACTACTGGTGCAGGCGGTGACGCTTCTGCTACTGAAGGCGGTGATGCTTCTACTTCTGGTGCTGGTGGAGATGACTCTTCGGCTACTGAAGGCGGTGATGCTTCTGCTACTGAAGGCGGTGACGCTTCTACTACTGCTGGTGGAGATGACTCTTCTGCCACTGAAGGCGGTGATGCTTCTACTACTGGTGCAGGCGGTGACGCTTCTGCTACTGAAGGCGGCGATGCTTCTACTACTGCTGGTGGAGATGACTCTTCTGCTACTGAAGGCGGTGACGCTTCTACTACTGCTGGTGGAGATGCCAGTACAACTGAAGGTAGTGAAGCTTCTTCAACTGATGCAGGAGACGACGCTAGTACTACTGATGGTGGTGATGCCACTGCTACTACAGATGGTGATGCCAGTACCACACCAGTACCTGACCCTAGCACCACTGCAGATGCAGAAAATACTGACTTTGTTACTTATACCACGGTTACCTGTATCACATTGACTTTAACCGTTCCTGCTTGTCAATAATCATGACTAAATAAGTTTGGTTACTGTCATCATTTTTTGTTCAGATTTTAATCACTCTATGAATCTGAAAGTATTATGTATACATATGTATATGCCTATTTTAGATTTCATTTTAATATAAAACATCGATTATATATGCTTATAAAAAACACAGGAGTTATAGGGGCCTCCAAAATGTAAGGTTGTGATACACCTATATTTTATCTTGTCATACTTCTGGCTTCTCTCTTTCGCTTCCACTTGAAGTTATATATTCTGGGGGCCGGAAGCTGTATCCAGGAAAACTACCATGCCTTAGGAGTGGATAGAAGTAACCGAAACCAAATTGTACCAACTCAAAAGACTATATTCTCGAGGCAATACAGAATACTCTTGTAAACATAATGGTGGGGTTAAAATAAGTTGATTGTTTTATCTCCTGACATTCTAGGGCATACAATGGACCTTGACCTTGCCAATTCTGAAAACGCCAACACCATGGCATCCATATACTCCAAAGGCCCAGGGAATACGCATATCTCTAAAACCAAGCTATAGATATAATCATCAATAGCAGGGAAACCGTTTGGGCAGAAGAGGAGGGATTGGTGGTGATGAAACCATGGAAGATATATCGACCAGTCCACGACCTTGGATACGTTCACAGGACAAAGAAGGTTACCCGCCACATTATCTAATTATATGTTTTTTTCTTTCTCTCAACTGGTTTTGACTCATTTAAAGCCAAAGGGAAGAGCCAATCGATCTGCATCCACCAGACCTAGACTCAACAGAAAGAGACAGATTGAAGAGACAGAGACAGATTGAAGAGGGAAGACTCAAATGAAGGACTCCAAAGAAGATACTATTAAACTCTGCCAACAGCTCGAGGAAGCCACCAAGCTAAAAAAGAGCGGTAGATGTATAAAATTCACCAATGAAGCCAACAATACTCTGATCTCGATTGATTCTTGGAAATTTCAAGATTGGGATTATGGCAAGGGAGAGAAAGTTAGGTTACCGATCCAGGCCCGAGGATTATTTACTACCAATGATGATACTATCGTTGTTAGAGGATATGATAAGTTTTTCAATGTTGAGGAAAAGGTATTCACTAAAGAGGATAATTTGAAGGCACTGACTGTGGGGCCTTATGATGTGACATTGAAAGAGAATGGGTGTATTGTGTTTATAAGTGGGTTAAACACTGGCGGCGATATTATTGTATGTTCCAAGCATTCAACTGGTCAACGAGATGCCACCACTAGAAACCATGCCATTTCTGGGGAAGAACGATTGAGAAAACAATTGCATGGTGACGATGCCAAAGTTAAGGAATTAGCTAAATATTTATATGAGAATAATTTGACTGCGGTAGCGGAATTCTGTGATGATGATTTTGAAGAACATGTTCTTGCCTATCCTAAGGATAAAGCGGGATTATACTTGCATGGGTTGAATTATAATACCATTCAATTCAATACTGTTCCTATTGATCAAGTGACGGAGTTTTCTAAGCAATGGAATTTCAAAACTATTGAATGGTTTAGATTTGATGATATAAATAAATTGTTTGAATTTTTGCATAAATGTAGTGAAACTGGAACTTATAATCAAAGAGAAATTGAAGGGTTTGTTATTAGATGTAAAACAAAGGTTAATGGCGATGACTTCTTTTTCAAGTACAAATTTGAAGAGCCATATTTGTTGTACAGACAATTGCGAGAAGTAACTCGAGAATTAATCATCAATAAAGTGCCAATCCATTCAATTAGAATGAAGAAACATAAATATATCACCAAGAAATATCTCGAGTTTGTGGATGATTTATTTAAGAAACAACCAGAATTAGAAGCAGAATTTATCAATGGCCATGTGATTATCAAAGTGCGTGAATTATTTTTACAACATTTGCAAGAAAGCAATGGCATGAATTTATTGACTATGGATGCAAAATTAACTGAAGAAATGCTGAAATTAAATCTTGATGAAAATATCAAATATATATTGGTACCAATTGCCACTATTGGATGTGGCAAAACCACCATCTTCAATACTTTGACGCAATTATTCCCTGATTGGATCCATATTCAAAATGATAATATCGGCAAGAGTTCTCGATTGAAAATTGTAGATTTAACTTTGAAAGCATTGGACAATAATCCCATGGTATTGTTTGATCGAAATAACGCAGAGTATAGAGAACGGAAACAAATCTTCACTAGTGTGTCTCAAAAGAGAGACCAATACATTGATAAACTTGTTCAAATCAAATATATTGCCCTTAATTTCATTGATAATAACGTTGATGAAGATCAATTATGGGATATAACCGTGAATAGAATCAAAGCAAGAGGAGATAATCATCAATCTATCAAGTCTGGCAGTGATGAGAAATTGGCCATGAATGTCATGAAGGGGTTCATCAAGAGGTTTCAACCTTTAAACACCGACAAACAACCAGATTGTGAATTTGATCATGTAATAAATTTAACATTGAATGAACAAGATTCTTCACTTGAGAATGTCAAGATTATCATTGATGATCTCGATAACAATTTCAAGGGCATAATTAAGAACAAACCCGATGATAAAGATATTGAACAACTGTTTAAACAGGCATTGGAATATAAACCAAGCTACACTAAAGATATGTCCCGGGAGAATAATACCAAAAAAAAAGAACCAACTTATTATGGGATAGCCATCGACCATTCAAGTCTCGTCGATCATATTAATCAATTGATGTTGGGAAATGAAGCTTGGATAGAATTACAACAGATTAATCGAGTACAAGAGGAATTTCATGTCACTATAGGTCATGTTCTGTCTACTAAGGGGAATAAAGAACTTCGGATTAAATGGAAAGAACTTGGAAACAGACTTGTTGGTGATAATGCTAGCTTAGAAGTAGGTAAGAATCTCATTGATTATTATGCAGATGTCAAGTTGGTTCAAGTGGTAATTAATAAACACAAATTGATCTGTGTTAAGGTTGAACTTGTAGATGTCTATGATGATGAGTTCAACCCGGTTGAGAAGATAGAAGGGTTTAATAAGTACTTACATATCACTGTGGGTACATTCACACCTGATATTAGACCGATGAGATCCAATGAAACCTTGACTGAACTATACAAAGAAGAGGCCCAGTTGAAACAAGATGGTGAGTATACCTGTGGAGGTGGTGGTGGTGATAATGAAAAGGACGTCATTCAAGTCATCAACTTCAAGACAGAAGTCCAACTTGACAAACAACGTCTCTTTATCTTCCACTAAAGTAAAAGTAAAAGTAAAAGTATAAGGTGAAAAATCACCTCATTATCAGCCAGAATCCTCGGAAGGCACCAAAAAAAAAAAATCAAAATTTATCAAATCCCAACTTGAGTTGGTTGGCCCTGGGCTTTTTCTTTAGTGACTTATTTGGTTATTAGTACCGTTTGTGTCATTATTACTGTTTGTGTCAACTATGTTCGAGTTCATAACATCATGGTTCAAGTCTGAACCTATCCCATCTGCTGTATTTGATGAAATCAATTCCACCATTAATTCCAATAAAGTGGTGGTTTATTCAAAATCTTATTGTCCTTATTGTACCTCTACCAAAAGTTTATTAGCAACATTGAAACAGGAATATAAAGTGATTGAATTGGATAATACTTCCAATGGATCTATTATTCAGCGTGCTTTGGGTGAGATAACTGGTCAGAATACCGTTCCTAATATCTTTATCAATGGGAAGCAAATTGGTGGAAATTCTGACATTCAAGCTTTACATGGACAAGGAAAGTTGAGATTACTCTTGGCTTAGAGTAGAGATTATATTTATCTGTAAATACAGCAAAGTGCTTATAATTACTCTGATATTTGTGTTGTAGATTTCCTCTAACTTGTGTGGGTTTTAGGAAGTTGATTTTTTTTTATTCATGTTCATTTTCTCTCTCGTCGAGTTTGATAAACTCATCATTATCGTCTTCTCCTCCTTCTTCTCCTCCTCCTCCTCCTCCTCCTATGAACAAGAGAGATGATAAACAGAAACAACGACAGAGAAGAATCAGCAGTATATGGCTTATACTAAGTGTTACAGTGGCAATTGTTGTCATAGCGGTATTTCACCCTTATCAGAAAAGACACGGATTCCACCATCCCATCAAGGAAGTTTCATTTCTCGACGTTGATGAACTTGAAACGTTGTCACCAGATATCAAGGCAGAGCTTGAAAGATCATACATTCCCAATGAGCTCCAGAAACCTTCAGCGTATGATCCACGACTATATCCTGCCTTGGCATTAAATTCAATCCTTGAAACTCTTGGTGAGGATGGAATCATCGATAGTGGGTTTAGCCTACCTTTCACCTGGGATAGTATCACTCCTCCACCTCCTCCACCTCCTTCTCATTCTCCTCCTCCTCCTCATTCTCCTCATATTGAACAGGTCAATGATATTACTTCATGTGGGGAATTAGCCGAGTATTCAAATATAGATACCGTGCCCTCATGTATCGACAATGCATACCGGTTTGGTAAGTTTCGAATCAATGGTCCTTGTGATAAGAAAATTCCCGAACTGGCAAGAAAGGTGATTGGATATAATTATTTATTGAATTCGATGCCTATTCCGTCACATGTTATGTTTATTGGTGTGGGACGGGATTGGTCTAGTATTGTTATACCTACTACTAGTACTAGTACTAGTACCACCACCAACAACCATACATGTTTCGAATCGGCTTTGAAGGTGTTGGCTGGGAAATTGGAATCTATTAGCTTGATGGAGACGGTGGTGTCATTGAAGTATTCTTGGCCTAGGTTTGCTATACCCTTTATGAGTTCAGATGTACCCTGGGATGCAAGGGGGGCGATAATAGTGGCGGTGAAAGATATTGACCATAGCTTGACCAAAGAGGATTTTCTATTTGACTTGGGTGAATATATACAAGCACTTGGAAATGACAAGATATTGTCCAATCTTCTCCCCCTAGCATCACCCCAATCCAAGTCCAGGAAATACTTTCATGAAGCCCATGTTAATGACATCCACGCCTCTGGAAGTCATTATGATTGGCGATTCTTCAAGAAATCCCTTTATTCACCCTATGAAAGAAAAGCGCTCCTTCATCGACTTGCTCGTGCCTGGTTGCATTTTTCAGCCGGGATAGGGATAAGGACCTGGTTGGCGCATGGGTCATTATTGGGTTGGTATTGGAATGGGATGAACTTACCCTGGGATGACGACTTGGATGTGCTGGTTCCCATGACTGATTTGAAGAAATTGGCGAGATATAATCATAGTTTGATTTATGATTTATTGGAAGGTGAAGGGTGGAATATGGGGGCAGGGGGGTTTTATCTAGATGTGAACCCGGGGTTTATTTATCGTGAACGGGGGGAGGGAGATAATACTATCGACGCCAGGTTTATTGATGTCAACAGTGGGATGTATGTAGATATCACCGCATTGGCATATACCAATGATTCAATCACCATGAATAGCGAATTTGGAAATAAAGCGAAAGAGTTTAATCAGGTTCTTGATGCTGAATTCTTGGATAAATATGATTCTTCCACCATATCTTCAGAACTGCTTATGCGGTCATTGGAGGTGAAGAAGGGTGATTTATGGCACCAGAAGAATTTGTTCAATTGTCGTGATGATCATTTTTATACCTTACAGGATCTTCACCCATTAAGGGAGACGTTATTTGAAGGGGTGAGGGCGTGGGTGCCTTCACTGGTTGAAAATGTCCTTCATCGAGAGTATCCTCATGGACTTTGGGCCAAGAGATATCAAGAATATATTTATCGGCCGATTATGAGACTTTGGCTTCATAAAAGTGTCTGCAAAGGAGATGAGATTGGAAATGAATGTTTTGATGAAGCAAGTGGTTTAGAGGTGAAGTATACCCGAGAAATGACCCAACTTCACCGACAGGAGATGTTTACAAGAGATGAGGTGAGTTATTCTCGGGAAGATGAAATGAAGTCGTTCAAGGCCGACCCTTGGATTCTTCGCCGCATGCAAAGTATGAAGAAATCGTAAGTGATGGTTAGTATTTATTGTATATAGTTGTGTATATATATCACTTTTGTATATCACTTTTGTATATCTTTTAATAATTCAACTGCCCATAGGTGAAACTTTACAAATATGTTGTTATCATTTGTCAACTCAAGCAAAGATTTAGGTTTGATTAAAGCTCGTCTAAGATATCGTTCATTGCCCAACATGCCTTGATTGGTATTTGCATCACGTTTCTGGTTCTCTTCTGTTATAGTAGTTACTTTCAATTGTATCATATCGATCACTTCATTGAAATAAATGGTGATGATATCCCAATTCAAAAGTAAATCAGTTTCAGAATCGGAAACTAACATCAAGGAATACTTGCGTTCTGACCCTCGAGCATTGATATCGTTGATCTTGAAGATCTTATTTATACAATATCCATACACCACATCACCAAAGAACATTGGTTTTGACGATTCTGCCGTGGTTTCTACCGATAATGATTTCATCACTAGTTTAGTGAGGGAAGTGTATCGTTTCTGAGAAGAAGGATAATGGGTGGATATATATACCTGGGCGTACTCCCCATCATGCTCCTTATTCTGTTGCTTGGTGACTATATTGACTGAATCATCGGGAAGTATCAATTGACACGAGGAACATTCTTGTAGTCGAGAATTGGTGGGGAGAGTGTATTGATCTTGATTAGTTTCTGGAGTGACTTGAGTGCAAATTATGGTGGAAGGACCGTGGAGTTCACAAAAGTGAGCGAGACAGACAATGTAGTTGGTGGTGGGCATGGTCTTGTTAGTCAAAAGTAGTGATAAGTAGTGACGATCTGATTAAACCATTTCTCGAGGGGTGGAGAGAGAGAGAGAAGATCGCTCGAGTGTCCCGCATTTTTCTCATCGAAGCGGAAGATTTTTCATCGTTTGAAATTTCCACCAATTTCTTCTTCTTCTTCTTGAAGACCAACTCAAGTCAACAACTCAAGTCAACAAGTCAACAACTCAACAATGTCCACTGATACTAGTATGTATACCCCGTTCCAACAAAGTAAACTACCCTATGAAGTAATGAGTACTAACTTAAGCAATTAGAAACCACTACCCCCGCTACTCCAGACTATACCATTGCCAATTCCGATGTGGTCTCCAAATACAAGACCGGTGGTGAAATTGCTAACCGGGTATTAGCCCAAGTTAGAGCATTAACTATTGCCGGTGCTACTACTTTTGACATCTCTTCTAAAGGGGACGAATTGTTGACGGAAGAATTATCCAAGATTTACAATTCCAAGAAAACTTCCAAGATTGCCAAAGGCATTGCTTTCCCCACTTGTGTCAATCCAAACCATATTCCAGCCCATTTAGCTCCTGTTAGTGAAGATGACGAGGGGAATATTACTTTGAAGGATGGTGATGTGGTGAATATCATGTTGGGTATTCAAATTGATGGATTTCCTGCTATTGTGGCTGAGACGGTTATTATTGGCGCAGGTAAAGACACCCCCATTGAAGGTAAAAAGGCCGATTTAATCTATGCGGCCTGGAAAGCTTCCGAAGCTGCCATTAGAACTTTCAAGCCCAAGAATAGAAATTGGGATGTTACTAACATTGTCGCTAAAGTGGCCAAAGAATTCGATTGTACTCCGGTTGAAAGTATGTTATCTCATAATCAAGAAAGAAATGTGTTGTATGGACCTAAAGAAATTATTCTTAATCCAACTAAACAAAACAAATCTTCTATGGAGACGTTTAAGTTTGAAGAAAATGAGGTTTATGGATTAGATATCTTGATGTCAACTTCTGCCGATGGAAAAGTTAAACCAAGTAACTTTAGAACTTCATTATATAAACTTACTGGTAATTCATATGCTTTAAAGATGAAGTTATCTCATAAGATTTTTAGCGAATTGAAAACTAAGAGTAATAATCAACCATTCCCATTCAACATCCGTAATTTGGATGAACCTAAGAAATCAAGAGGTGGATTAGCCGAACCAAGTAACCATAAGCTTCTTTTACCTTATGAAATTGTTGCTGAAAGAGAAGGTGAATACGTGGCTCAATATTTCACTACTTTTGCCATCACCAAGAATGGTATTGTAAGATATACTACTCCAACTTTCAACCCAGAACTTTACAAAACCGAAAAGGAAATCAAAGACGAAGAAGTATTGAATACCTTGGCTCAACCTTTAAAGGTCCCAAAGAAGAAGGCTACCAAGGCTGAATAGGTTTAGTCTGATATTACCCTAGCTTGGAAAGAACGAACATTGTCTCTCGTATGTGTGTATATTCAAAACACACATATATATATATATATGTAACGAATAAACGTATTTCTCTCTAGGAACTTCTGTTATTTATATACTTATAACCAAAGAGTATCTACACCCGCACCCCCCCCTAAACCTCCAAATACACCAAACCCACCCAAACCACCCAAACCCCCAAACTCACCAAAATCGACAAATTGAAAATTCCAACAATTTTTTTTTTTCTTTTCCATTGAACAAAAATTGAAACTGTTCAATTGATCCTTTTTTCATTGTTAACAGCAATAAGACTTAAGCACACAGCAGAAGGCTAAACAGAAGCAATGAGCCCTACACTGCGAGATCAGAGATCTTTAGGGAAGCCTTCCAGTGGTGGTGGTGGTGGTGGTGGAGGTAGCATTAGTGGTGTTAGTAATAGTGGTGGTAGTGGTAAAGCCGGGGGTAATCTGGTTAAATTGACGTTGCTGCAGAATGGTCATATCACCATCAAAACAAAACTCCCCAATTCTTCTCGTCTGCAATCAACAACAACAGCAACAACAACACCCGCCCCGAAGCCTTCACTGACAACTACTCAGGATAGCATAAAGAGGAAGTCGGCGCGTATAGCTGAGAAGATAACTACTGAAACTACTCCTCAGCTCAAGGCCAGTCCCGATATTAAACCAGGTGGTGGTACGCCTTCATTGGCATTTAATAATAATAATAATAATAATATTAGTAACAATAATAATCATAATTATGGTAATGGACATAGTGAGTTAGAGGGGATGTCAGGGGTGATTTATAGAGATGGGGAAAACATGGTATTCATAGAGCCTAAATTGGCAGAACCTACTCCGATATATACTGGATTATCATTGGAATCGTTCCCCAGTGCCAAAGTGAAGAAGGAATCATTATGGCCGGCAAAGTATAGAAGATCGAATAGAGTAGGTGGTGCTAATGGGGGCGGCAATGTTAGCAATTCTACCTCACGGGAAAGTTCCCTCGCCCCCGGTCTGGATGAATTGGAAGTGGAGCCAGAAGTTGAAAAGGGGTATAAGCAACAATTAGAAACGAAGATGGCAGAACGACTAACTGAAGATAGTGAAGTTAGAAACCCGCTAGCTATAAAGACCCGTCCTATGAGAACGGCAAAATTGAAATTGATCGTAAAGTCTCCCCCACCGGAATCCAATAAATCAAAAAAGAGAGGCAGTGGCACTAAAGGTATATCCTCATCTCCAAAAAGAATTAAAATTATCTCCCCCAAAAAACCACCAGGTACAAATCTACATGCTCCTGGTGCAGCGAGTGCTACCACGATTAACAATACAAAACCAGATAGCGAACAAGAGAATGATCCTACTAATGACAATCATGATTTTTGTTTTGCATGTGGGTTGCCTGGAGTATTCATCTGTTGTGAAACCTGTCCCAAATCATTTCATTTCACCTGTTGTGATCCCCCAATTGAAGAAGCACCCGAAGAGGATTGGTTTTGTCGTGAATGTACCGCCAAGAGAAATCAACACCTTGTTAAGAATTGGCATGATATTGGGGTATTTGGGGAATTACTAAACCAATTGGAAATTAGGGATCCTAAAGTATTCCACCTCCCGAAACATTTACGCGATGAAACTTTTATCGGGGTGATTACTGGTGACAATGGAGATTATTCCGACGATACCATGAAACCAGAGGTGCCGGTGAGTAGTAAATCCTCCCATGGGCAAACCCCGGGACATAATAGAAATCATGATTTAGAAATTGAAAGTTTATATGATAAATATGGCTTTCCATATTTATGTCATAAATGTGGGGAATCAGGATTGAACAATCGCACCTCGATTCAATGTGATTATTGTCCATTGGTGTGGCATATTGATTGTTTGGAAGAACCGATGTTTGGACCCAAGACCATTGGCAATAAATGGCGATGTCCTAATCATATTGAAGATTTATTGCCACCTGGATTTGCCAAAATGCGTCAATTTAAAGATACCAAAGTGTTGGATAATGCCTTGCATAGTAATTTTGTTAACATTGCTGCCATGAGTAATATTGTGATTAAATTTGACGATCAACCCTATTTGAAATCAGAATCTACCCCGGAATTGGAAGAATATTTACAATATCAACAAAGTGATTTCAATAAATCATGTATAACTAGTGAACATGAAAAGATATTAAACAATTGGGGAGATGATATGGATGCCATTCATCCCGATTATGAACTTCCTGATTATTTCCAGACGGTATCTACCAAGAATGGAGTTGCCGCCATTGGATCGGAAAGACTTGCACGAATCATCAGTATGACCGGTCCCGGGAATGATGGCACTAAAGGTTCGTTTATATATCGAATACCCGAACGACTGATTATTTTGGATTTTATTTCTAAAGCTGGATTGGAAACTAAACGGCAAGTATTGGATATTATTTCTGATTATGATGTACGAGGAGGGAAAGAACGTGAAGAAGATGCCATTGAAGGTCTTGCTTTGATTGGGGGAGAAGGGGGAGGAGAAAGAGGAGGAGGGGAGAACAAACTAGACTTTAATGAGTTATTGAAGGCAGTATCCCTTGCCACATCTCAAGATGAAATCACAGTATCAGACTTGAGAGATGATGAAATTCAAGAATTACTTCAAATAAAGAAGTTAATGCAAGCCAAGGGACAAACAAAGTTATTACAGTTTTTACATTCTTCATAAATCTCTCTTTTAATTCGGCAGTGAGTCGCCAATAAAGTTATTTATTAAATATCGTCTGTATGTATATTGCTACTGCTACTACCACTGCTACTACTACTATGTACAAGTAATGATGATCGTTTATATATCTTATTGTTCCTTCTTTACCGGTTGGTGAAGTTTAAGCACTGGAATATCTTCTTCGGGAACACTTTCTGCACCTGTACGTTTGACAAATTCTTTAAGGATATCACTTTGAATCTTGCCATCACAATTAATCGTGAATGAATCAGCCGAATTAACCCCATTGACAGTCAATCTACTGGGATAAACCGGGTTGGTTTTGGGATCTTCTACATTAATCTTGGTGACGTGGAACTTGAAATCGTCATTGTGGAACTTTAATGGCGGTAAGTTGTTCTTGTGAAACATTTGAAGCCCATAAGCTGGACGATAGGTGGGGTCTTTAGCCACGAGTATTTCAAGGCCTTGATACTTGTTGGTGTTGATTTTGAAGGCGGTTAACGGAGTACCGGCGATAGCGTTCAATCTCTGGATTTGTCTTCCAGTGCCTAGTTTAGGAATAGTAGCAAAAACCATGGTATATACCCTCTATAGTGTCAATAGTGTAGTGTCTATAGTGTCTATATAGTGTCTCTATAGTATATCTATCAGTTTAAAACAAAGTGAAAAAAAAAAAATTTCATATTTGAAGATTTTGATTTTAGTGCACGACCTTTTTCGAATATGGCCACCATCCACCATATACATATAGACAGACATATATAGATAGACAGACATATATATATAGATACACTTTTAAGGAGTGGATTAGTGTATAGACTGGGTGTGTTCATATAATGAGTAAAGTTTAATAATCAATAGAGAATGAGTAGAGTAGTCCTTCTCTATTTCTTGTGGTTTGTGTTTTTTTTGCATCCCTTTTTTTTTGCAGTAATTAACTGAAATGGTTATATATATACTCTCTCTCTCCACCACCTTTTTTAACAAGAGAAGGATTGAAACCATGACATTCATTATTACCTTGTTATACTGGCTCAATCATAAATTCAGACTCATCTCCAATCTCATAGTGGGCAACACCTTTGAACCAAAATTTGATCTTGTGTTAATCACCGGTGGTTCCGGTGGATTGGGGAAAGAACTCGTGTCACAAATAGCCGCCATGGGTGCAAAAGTGGTGGTGTTGGATGTTAAGGTGCCTCCAGATAATGAAAAGATCCCTCAGGTGATATACTATCGATGTGACGTGGGCGATAGGCAACAGATATTGGAATGTCAAAAGCTTATTCAACGAGATATTGGCATTATCACCGTATTGATCAATAATGCTGGCATCACCACCGGAAGAACGGTATTGGACTTGACCTATCAAGAGATTGAAACCACCATTCAGATCAATTTATTATCCAGTTTTTATACCATTAAGGCCTTTTTACCCGATATGCTTATGCTTAAACGAGGATATATTGTTACCATCGCTTCGGTATTGGGATATATGTCACCCGCGAGGTTAAGCGCTTATGGAGCGTCGAAATCGGGGTTGATTGCCTTGCATGAATCGTTAACTTATGAATTGGGTCCTCCTTCATTAAACCCCCATGGAATCAAGACGTTATTGATCTGTCCTGGACAATTGAAAACCACCATGTTTAAAGGAGTGTCGACTCCTTCTTCTATGTTGGCGCCGGAATTAGACCCCCGGTTTGTTGCTGGCTGTGTAGTGAAGGCAATCCAACAAGGCAGGAGGGGGGAGATTAAGATCCCTCTCTATGGGAATTTCATTCCTATTTTGAGAGCCTTGCCTTGGCCGGTGGTGGAAATTGCCCGGAAAATAAGTGGCATTGATCAGAGTATGACTAGTTTTAAGACCAAGTTGTCCAATATCGCCAGTAGTGTTTCATCAATTGCTTCACATTCATTATCGGGCTCCAAGACTAATTCATCTGTTGGTAGTCCTTTACTTATGTTTAAACAACTGGAAGAGAGTTTAATCAAGGATCCCACCCAGTAGTCACTACAAGGTATAATAATAATAATAATACTTGCTATGAAGATACAATATAGATATATATAAATATATACCTTTTACTTACTTTTTTGTTACTTATAACCTTTTTTCGTTTTTTTTTTTACAAATGGTTTAAGATCTATAATCTCCATTAATGGTGATATATTCATGAGATAAATCACAGGTCCAAAAGGTAGCTTCTTGTCCCCCACCAGTACCCAAATCAATTTCAATGACAAGATCTTCATTTTGTAAGATTTCCAACGCTCTTTCTTCATCTACCTTTTCCGGTTCTCCATTCACTAATAATGGTAAATGTTCACTGCCATCAACGGGAATAAATTTCACCGTGGTATTATGGGGAATAACCGAGTTGGGTTGAGATACTGGGGCATATCCAATGGCACATAAAATACGACCCCAATTAGCATCTTTGCCATACATGGCCGTCTTGAAAAGCGATGAGTTAGCCACCGTCGAGGCAATCTCTTTGGCATCCTTATAAGATAAAGCATCCTTCACCTTAATGGTGATAAACTTGGTAGCACCCTCACCATCCCTTACCACCAATTGGGCCAATTGTTGAGCAAAATCGGTGATTTGGTATTGTAATTGAGCATATCTTTCACTGGAGGAGGAGTTACTTTCAATCAACTCACCACCGGCGGCACCATTGGCAATGGCGACGATGGTATCATTGGTTGACATATCACCATCAACGGTGATACTGTTGAATGACCTGTCGACTGCATGCTTCAATATTTGTTGTAACGCTTGTGGGGTAACGGGAGCATCAGTAACAAAGAATCCCAACAAGGTAGCCATGTTGGGACAAATCATCCCCGCCCCTTTACACAACCCCGCCAAGGTATAAACATCATCATCGAGTTTGAATTGTTTAGTGACTAATTTAGGAAAAGTATCGGTGGTACAAATAGCAGTAGCACAATCAATCCAGTGTTGATGATCATTACCCAAATTAGATAACCCCAATTTGGGGATTCCTGATAAGATTTTATCAATGGGTAAATTATTACCAATTACCCCCGTTGACATAACCAAAGTGGAATTGGTGGGGTTTTCCAATACTGAATCAGTAACAATCACCATATCTTCAGCATCTTTCATCCCCTGTTTCCCCGTGACGGCATTGGCATTACCACTATTGACCACAATTGAATTAACCCCCCTGCCACTTTTCTCATGCAAGATTTTGGTGGAAACTTGGACTGGGGCCGCTTTGAACTTATTGGTGGTGAATACCCCGGCAGCGGAAGCGTCTTTGCCAAATGTGTTTTGTAACATGGCCAAATCTAATGATTTTCCATCTTTCTTTACTCCACAATGAATCCCACCAACCACGAACCCTTTGGGGTATACTCCTGTTGTGGGGACAAATCTGGCGGCTTTGTCAGATAAGTAACGAACTGACTGTCTGGTTAATTTACTAGTTAATGGCATGGCTGGGGGTGTGAGAGAGGAAGAAGAAGAAAGAAAGAAAGAGAAAATGAAAATTTCAGTTTTTGTTGTTTCGTTATCAACAATTTAAATTTGAAAAATTAAGCGCGGTGTTTTTTCTCTTTTTTCTGTTTTGAGTCATCGCAGAAGAATCCTCGAGAATATTTTATTAACTATTAAACAGACAGACAGACATACTTACAGACAGACTATACGTACAGCTTATAATGACTTATAACTTACAATGACTTATAGAATAGTATCAAGAACTCGTATAAGAATACCACCACAATGTGCTTATAGATATCTTTTTACTTGTTCTAAGTTGCTCAATAACTACCACTCACTTCCACCTCCACCTCCACCTCCACCTCCACATGATAACCTCCGGTTAACTCACACTTCCATTTTTGATATATCTCGACAAGTCTCCCGAAAGGAACCTCCAGGCTTGGAACAGAAACCCTTGACTGACTTCATGGCCACTCTATCACTGAATGATATCAATTCAATGTATAATTCAATTACAAAATTATCTCAACTATGTTTAGCAGGATTGGTTAATACTGGCCATACATATTTTTATTTTCAAACATACCTACAATGCCTAGAACTTGCATTGACTTTCTATATGAAGACTGAATCGGTGGAATCGATCGTATTGTTGAAACAGGCCCTTGATGAATATGTCTACCTTTGTGATCGGATGGTGGCCCATGATATAACCATAGATGACGAGAAACAACAACATGATTCAGTCAAGCAGGCATTTTTGATGGGGATATTACACACTTATCATCTCGCTACTACCGATATCAAGACCAAGAAATTGGGTTCCTCGATTGCAGAATATTTTCGTCTGGCATTGAACAAGTTTGGCATTGATCGCAATGAATTATCACTCCCCACCACCACCACCAAAGAGCTTCATCATTCATTACAGGTGATTTTCCAGGCTTCTTCTGATAAAACCCTGTTTCCCCCAGAAGTTTATAACCAGGTTGTCGACGAGGGTGATGATGATATTCCCATCGGTCCATACCTTGATGAATATAATAATATCTCATTTGACAAATTAGCGGCGTATATCACTGATAATAAGTTTGATTGGCATGGCCAGGTGCCGGCAAATATGAAATATTTTGATTATTACGATAGCTTACCCAATGAAGACCACAAGACTCGGTTTATGAAACAATACATTCAATTCAACAAGGCCAAACAAATAAATGTTGAATTATATAGTCGACGAATAATTAGAACCATTAGTCCCTTTATGACCCAAAGAAAAACCGCTAATAAATATGCGGTGATGGAACCGAAACTACTTCAAGATTGGATACAACAAAGTGCCGCTCATATCGACCACATCTTGGAATCTAACCACCCGCCACAGGGGGACGATGAAGTAACACTTCATAAAGTTAAACCCTATTTGAAGTTAGTCCCCCCTGCTTCCTTGATCAGTACTTTGTTATCCATCATCATTGGCCAATGTCTGGTGTCGGAGAATTTTGAAGCTCGCGCTCATATAATTCGAAAATTGATGAGAGGAAGCTATATTAAACACACCCTAGCTCATATTCCTTATGCAAAACAGAAGATTGTATTTAATTCAATCTCAGACATCACCAAGGAGAAATTAACCAATATTTTATTTCAATCCATCTTGGAACATAGCAGAATCTCCATTCCTGATGATCAAATCACCTTGTTGAAACAATTGAATCAAGATTGTCCCCCGGAATTGTTTCAACAGGACGAAGAGGGCACCTATCCTGCCTTTACCATCACCAAAGAAGTCCGTGATGATACCATGCAAACGTTCAATATATCCAACGCCCTAAGAGGAGGTGGAAGAGCTGGTGCTGGTGGTGGTCGTGGTTACTCCTCGGTGAAACTCAAACAGATGTATCTCATCATTCCCCATCCATTAATATGCGATACCCTAACCACTACTTCCTCAGTCAGTCTTTATGAGCCGGTGAATCTCCCCATGTTGTGTCCTTCAAAACCATGGACTGCCCCCGATAGCGGCGGGTTCTTGACTGATCAAGAACCATTGGTGTCGCATGCCGATAAGATATACCAGCAATACTTACAGCAGGCTAGTGCCCAAGGACAGTTGGATTTCATCTATGGATCATTAGACCACCTCGGCGCTACTGCCTGGGCCATCAATCCTGCCATGATGGATATATTTAACCAAGTGATGAAATTCCCCCGGGGGTTCCTCCAGATCCCCGCCCCCACTATTGTCAAGCCTAATAAATTCAACAATCGAAAACAACGAGATGATTATTATAATGCCAAATACTTGAGAATATCATTTGAGATGATTCAATCAATAATGAATATCTATAATACCCATGGAGAAATGTTTTATCATCCCTATATGTTGGATTTCCGAGGCAGGTCATATTCCCTAAGTAGTCATTTCTCCCAATATGCCCTGGATTTTATCCGGTCCATGTCGATGTTTTGGTATAGTCAACCCCTTGGACCACAAGGGTTTAATTGGATCAAATACCACATGTCGAGTTTGTTTGGGAATAAAGGGTTTTCCATGTCTGATGCCCTTGGGTTCTATGACGATCATGTGGATGATATTTTAGATTCTGCTCGGGATCCATTTCTGGGGCGGAAATGGTGGATGAAAGCGAGTGATCCATTCCAATTTTTGAGTATTTGTCTTGAAATTGATAAGATTCTTGCCTTTGAGAAAAGTGGTGCCTGTGGGGGGAAAAATGTGGGGGGAACATTGAGGAGTATCAGTGTAGGATTCCTATTCATCAGGATGGATCATGTAATGGATTACAACATTATGCCGCCTTGGGAAAGGATAAAACCGGGGCGGCGGCGGTTAATTTAGTGCAACTGGAAACTAGACATGACGTATATCTAGAAGTGATGAATATCATGAAAACGGCCATTGAACGGGAGATCAACCACGAGGTCGACGCGGACAAGAAGATGCTTGCTCAGACCGGGTTAAATATTCTTTCTCGAACCATGGTGAAGAGACCAGTTATGACCACGGTATATGGCGTCACCATCACGGGAGCAAGACAACAAATCTTGGAAGTGATTGAAGACATCAGGAACGAAGGTGAACATAACCCGGTGAAATGGCGAGATAAATCGTATACTCAAGCCACCATGAACTATCTCCAACATAATTCTTACCCCGTGGCTCATTATTTAGCCTTGAAGGTGCTTAGTTCAATATCTGATTTATTCACCAGTGCAAAAACCATCCAAGAATGGCTAGTGATCAATGGACAAAGAATGATGAAAGCTTATGATCTAGAATCAGTCAACTACTGGAAACGATCACAGCATAAAAAGCGAGATGAAACCTTTGCCAACGTGTCATACCGACCCATTATCTGGACTTCACCAATTGGATTCCCGGTGATTCAAATCTATCGACACCAACCCACCACCACCTATGCCACTGAATGGATGACCATTATCAGCAAGACCAAGGCCGTCACTCCGGTAGATCAGGGGCGACAACGCTCGGGACTCGCGCCTAATTTTATTCATTGTTTGGATGCGGCCCATATGCATATGACATGTGTGGCCTGTATGAAGCAGGGGATAAGCTTTGCTTCTGTTCATGATAGTTTTTGGACCTATCCTAATCAAGTTGATGCATTGTCGAGGATCTTACGTGAGGAGTTTGTTAATTTGCATCGGGGCAGGATATTGGATGAGGTGAGAGATGAATGGTTGGCCCAGAAGAAGCGGGATTTGTCATATCAGATGGTTTATTTTATCAAACTGGATAACCCTGAGTTGTTTAAGGAATTGAAGAAATTAAGAACCAGTTATCCCGATGGGAAATTGAAACAAAAGTATTTATATCATGAATTACAACACCCTGAACCAGTGAAGCAATTACTTGAAAAGTATAAACCAAAGGTATATTTTTATGATACTGCTAATGTACTTACAGAATATGGAGACATTCAATCTGATCCAATTGAAAAAAAACCACCTCGGGGTAGTTTGATTCCAGTATTGGTTCCCTTGAGGTTGTTAAAAGCTCCCCCTAGAGGTTCATTTGATATTAACAGTGTATTGGATAGTAAATTTTTCTTTGCTTAGCAAAATTTGTATATGTATATAGAAGAAGCATTCATGATTCATCAATCATTCTTTGTAGTTTTCCAAAGATTTTATCTCGATGGATGGCCATGGGATCATTGTGGTCCTGTTTAAAGAATATATTCCTCTCAAAGTCCCCTTGATACTCATCGTCATCATCGCCCCCATCCTGATCATATCCATCACCCTCATTATCCACCAAGTCATACTCTTCACCCTCATCATATTCGAAATATTCCCCTTCCTTCAACCCAATCCCTTCATGAGGAACATATCCCTCATCATCCCCCTCCTCGCCCGATTCATCAACTCCAGCACCTCCAACTCCACCTCCAACTCCACCACCAACTCCAGCCCCCTCTTCACCTCCACTATATACCCCAGCATCTTCGTCACTGGGATAATCATTCTGATAGAACGATTCGGCATTGGAATCCTCATTATCGCTGATTTGTCCCATTGGTTCTTCGTCCTGTTCATTGGCCAAGATCACATTCTTATCTTCGTCTTCTTCGTCGTCGAAGAATCGGATGTAGCCGATTTGGGAATGGGGGTGGTTGGCTGTTGTCATGGGTGGTTCGGCGGAGGTGTTGATGTAGTAGACGTCATAGACGTATTCGTCTTCTTCTGATGGTGGTGGTGGGCCTGTGGTGGTGCCTGTGGTGGTGCCTGTGGTTGGTCCGGGGTGGTTTCGAGTGTCCGATTCCTTCTCTTGCGTTGATTGGTACTGATGGTGGCTGGCGGTGGTGGTGAATTATCCTGGGGATCGTCTACGGTAAGATAGGTATTTATCATATCTGATAATTCATTAGGGATGAATATATCTTCTTCTGTCTGATTTCTAGGAATGATAAAGTTCTTGTGATTGTGGTTGGAGGAGGAGGAAGAAAAAGCAGGATCTATTCCTTCATCTAGGGGTGATATTTGTGATTCTGAAAGGATGGTATTTATCACTGATTCATCTTGGATGTTTACCATGTTTGGATTGTCTGTTCTGGCCAATTTGAACACATAGTTGGATGGTTGTGATGGGGTGGTGGTGGTGGTGCCTGTGGTGCCTGAGGTGCCTGTAGTGGCGCCTGTAGTGCCTGAGGTGGGAAGGAGATTGGTGGTGGTGTGAATGGGGGCATCAACAGGGGCTAATCTTGGTGAATGTTTTGGGGAAGATGGTTTTGATTTCTTGAATGAACGAGTGTCTTCTAGAATTAATGCTTGAAGAGGATCTTGATGTCTTTTTCTTTTGATCCTAAGGATACGTGGAGGAGGTTGAGTTAGGTCCAACATAATAGTTACTACAAGGAGAAAGAGAGAAAGAGAAAGAGAGAGAGAACCAGACAAAGGGTTAATGAAGAACAAAACGAATTCATTTATTGTGTAATAAAAAAAAAGGAGTGCGACTGAAGCTTTTACACTGTTAAACACAGACCAGATGGGATAACTCCATCCAAATGGCTAATTATTAATGGGAGTGTGAATGTTGAAAGTCACCGATGGGAATTGGGTGATTTCAGCAGTTACGTCAGCCTCCACACCAAAACTCATCAATATCCCTCTAATTACTCCACAGGGAAACCATAAATGAACCTTGGCCTTAGTTAAAGTATCTTGCATCCCCTTGGCACTATTTAATTTATTTATCATGCGATAATTGTTGTCTACCAATACAAAAGTGCCTCGATGATTAGTACGTAAATTATCCATTTGTTTATTATATAGACATTTCCAGACGTCTCGACAGACGAATTTCATGATGTCGAGGATATCGACAATCTTGGCGGGGTTACTCTTGTAAAGTAAGATATCTGTCATCTTAAGGCCTAGATTGTAGCCATAGGTCTCTATTCTGATGGTAATTTCGTCATTTGTCAATAATGGATGGTCGAGGATGGCGATTGTGCCTGGTATATCATTAGGTATTGCTTGTTTTGTGTTGGATGAGCTGTCATTGAGGTGGGTTGAACTAGCGGGATCTAATAGTTGTTGGGACACTCTAATTGTCATGGGGATTATTTCTTGGAGGAGATAGTGTAGACTTGCATTGCTTACGTATGATTGGGTATCTAGTATATCGTCAGTCATTGTGGTGGTGGTGGGGGGTAAGGTGGTGTATTTGACACTCTGTTGAGGACTGATGGGAATAGCTGAGATTTTTTTGTTGTCGTTGATTTGATCAACAAGAAGCAGAAGAAAGCACACACACACAAAATGACAAAGAGAGATGGACATACACAGAGAGAGGGAGACAGAGACAGAGAGAGAGTGAATGACTAATTTAACTATTAAAGCATTGACACGGTCTTTGTCAATTGAGATACCCCACTGTCACTCTATGGATAGTTTAAGCAAAGCTCAATCAAACAATAAAATGTAGTGATAACTCTGATGTAATCAAAGTAAGGTACAGAGAAAGAGGGAATACTCTTGTAGACGACTGATCAGGGGGATTTCACTTCTTTGTATACTACTACCACCACTACTCACTATGCTCCTTTCAAATGACAAGAAACCAGATTTGAATCCATAATGCCAATCAATACTCTTTATTCCATTTGACCAATCAATGGTGTAAATTTGTCGTTTTGTCTCAAGTTTTTGTTTAACAAGTGGTGAATATCATATTAAACTGATGCTCTTACTCTCCCCCCCCTCCTCCCTCCTCCCAACAAACTACTCCTATGATCTGGGAGTGTTACATCCATTTCATCCCCCGCCCTCTCCTCCCCAAACTGAACCGAACTGGTTTTAGGTATGGCCTGCATATAAACTGGTAGAAATTTGTAGATATGGTACAAACAAATGCATAATATTCCCAAATAGGAAATCAAGCTATACGACCAGCCATCCATAACAAAAGAGAGACACTTGGTAGAGACAGAGAGAGACAGACTGACAATGCAAACTATCCCCCCATTAATTAATTTAAGGTTTTTGTAATTTTTTTTTTAATTGGCGGGGTTAGAGGAGGTCATTGTTATTGGTTGGTTACATGTTCATAACCTATCCACCACCAAAACCTTTTCTTTCTTTTATAAGACAGATTATACACAGAGAGAGAGAGTAAGGGAGGAAGGACAGGCGATAGCCAAACACCCATACCAAGAAATATGTAATTACTAAAAAAAAAAAAATACACCCAAGAAGAAGAAAACTGAAAAATTTCACTTCTCCAAGAAAACATTATTAATTAAATTCAAGGAGAAATTTATTCCCCTATTGCATATTTGCATGTTAAATATCGTTTCAAAATAACCTTAATTAAAGTTAATGGTAGTGTTTTAAACGTTTTTTGTAGATTGAAAGGGGGGGGGCGAGAGAGAGTTTGTTTGTAGGTGGATGAGCGGAGTAAGAGTGTGGTGTTATTATTATTATTATTAGAAGTAGTAGCAGTAGTAGTAGTAGCAGTAGTAGTATTGGAGGAGAGATGATCCATATATGCCTCTTGTTTAGCTTTCGCTTATGTAAAGGCATGGGGATGTTGGTGTGAACATGTAATTGACGAGCGCATCAATCCAATAACAATACGACTAGCGCCTCACGCTCTATCAAATTAGACGGCAGAAGATCTGTTAATATAGTCAACGCAGCACAAAAACGGGCGAATAATAACACGAAAACTATGCACCCATAGGCTACATAAGGTCTTGGTAGTAGCACAAAAGCTATTATTTTGTAGAGGTGGGTGGAAGGAGAAGGAGAAGGAGAAGGAGAAGGAGAAGAAGAATGTTATTGTATCATAGATTATACAATTGATAGGGCTGATACATGATATGTGAGTGATCACTATATATAACAAGTAAGCATTTATAGTTGTCTACTGTGTGTGTGTATGTGTATGAGATAAGCCTAGTCTTGAACAACCAGCACAACAGTAAAAATAGACTATAAAATAAATCGTTCAACAATAGGTGTTGTTCGTTACATTAAACCGAGACAGAGACAGAGACAGAGACAAGGATACTAGAAGTAACTAACAGTGAGACAACTATCATCCTTACTATATACACTACTCTGAATTTCCTCTACTACTACTACTACACTCTAGACTCCACATTACTCTCCAGACTCTCAAACAACAGCAACAACAACAACAAGAAGAAAACGTTCTTGTCGCCTAAACACCAAAAAAACAAAAAAACAAAAAAAACAAAACAAACAAAACAAAAAAAAAAGTGAAACAAAAAAAAACAAATTTAAACACAACTTTTAACTTTTGACTATTACTACTACTGTTACTACTACTCCTACTACTCCTACACACAACACTTCTAACAGTTAGTGAATACACACAGATACTCCATCATCAATCACATCTTCATCACGCGACTACACTACGCCGCTCGTTGATTCCATTATTCACCAACACGAAGCGTCTCCATTCACTCACCCTTTTTTTTTTGTTATTGCATTCAACCACCAACCACCCCCCCAATTTACCAGCAACAGTTTATTTTCTTTTTTTTTTTTACCCGTGTAACTAAGTAACTATTCAGTCATCGTCATCATCATTAGACTACTACTACTACTACTACTATCACATCTGACGCATCTTACACACACATCAAAGCATCATCATTAGTTATTACCCTAGTCACTAGAAACACTGTCATCACTATTATTATCTTTTTTTGTTTTGCATACAAACATTGTATTACTAAAATAACCAGCATATCAACCCATCATGACTTCAGACTCTAATATTAGTCAATATCACAATTTAGCATCTGCACAGCAACAACAACATCAAGCACCTCCCATCATGCCTTTGTCACAAATGCAAATGTATTCGCAGCAACAACACCAACAACAACACCAACAACAACACCAACTACAACCGCCACCACAAGGACCTATGCAACAACAGCATCTGCATCAAGTACAACAACATCAACAGGTACAACAACACCAACAGGTACAACAGCAACAACCACATCAAGTACAACAGCAACAGGTACAGGGCCCACCACCCCCACCACCAATGCTATCAAACATAAATACCTCATACCAACAACCAACAATACAATCCCGAGGCATACTAAAAATAAGTAACTTACCTTCAGATTTAACTGTCAGAGAAGCATCATTAATATTTGCCTTAGTATACGATGAAATCATCAATGTAGAAATCAATGACTATCAAATATTTGCCTATTTCAACAATATAAATACCTGTTTAACCACGGCAAAATTACTAGATGGAAAATATATCTTTGGCATGGAATATCCTCCCATCAAGATTGAATGTGATAGTAACACCCTTATGCATTCCCCAACCGCCCTTGCTGCCACATTTGGAAATGTAAGGATATCATCAGGTGGTGGCGGTGGCAGTGGTGGTACCGCAGCATCATCAGCAAGTCAAGCGGGAGCAAGTATCTCGCCTCCAAATATAAATACTTCACAATTACATCATCAAACATCTAATACTTCAATTGGAAATGGCTCTAGTAATATAAATCCAGAAGCTGCCAATATCACCTTTGAAATGCTTCAGAAGAGACAATCCATTGGCAATCAGAGGTCGAGGTTTGTATTTAGTGATCCATTTGCACAAGAAAGTCAACAGCAGCAGCAGCAGCAACAGCAACCACCTCAACAACAACAACAACAACAACCACTCCCTCAACAACCGTCACAACAACCTCCACTTCAACAGGGTGCAATCACTCCTGGAATGCCAGTAGTACCTGGTTCTATTGATTTATCTGACATAACAGGAAAATCCATCCTATTGATGGAATCACAGAATGATGCCAGAGAATATGAGAATTTAGTTAGAGATACTTGGGGATCCGGTTCAAGTGCATCTGCAGGTCCTGCTCCACCTCCTCCTACTGGACCTACTGGACCTACTGGACCTACTACTGCTGCTGCGGCAGCAGCAGCACCCCATCACCATCATCATGTCTCGTCATTATCGTCAGCACCACAAACACCCGGCGTGAATCCTACTGGCCTTGATTGGAATCAGAATGGTGGGATCGTGACTAGCACGAATAATGTACCAGGTCCAGCTGGTGATACCAGGCGAACATCTTCGTCAATTTTCAATACTGGTGCACCACAACAAGCTCCTGCTCCTGCTACTGCTCCTGCTCCTCCACCTCCGCAAATATCTAATTTGATTGGATCTCAGAATCCAAAACCACAATCGCAACCCTTGTTGAATGCATCCTTGGGTCCATCTCAATTAGATGACCAGCAACAACAACAACAACAACAGCAGCCACTGGTGAGACCAAACCCACCCCAATCAACCATCTCTTCGTCCAACTTGACAATCGCCCAGAAATTAGCGCGTGCACCTCAACCAGTATCCACACAACAATCACAACAACCACAACAAGGATCTTCATCTACGTCACCCAATCATCAACCCAACAAACAAACCTCCCCCAAAGAAGCCATCCCCGATTTATCACTCTTGGCAAGAGTGCCTCCGCCTGCCAACCCCGCCGATCAGAATCCGCCCTGTAATACCCTATATGTGGGAAACCTCCCCCCAGACGCCACCGAAGCTGAATTGAGAGCGTTGTTTACTCCCCAAAGGGGATTTAGACGATTGTCATTCCGGAATAAAGCCCAGCCTGCCACTGGAACAAATGCTGTTAGTGGCAGTAGTAGTAGTACCAGTGGTGGTGGTGGTGGGGGACATCATGGTCCCATGTGTTTTGTCGAGTTTGAGGATGTGGCACATGCCACCCAAGCCTTGGCTGAGTTGTATGGGCGGACGCTTGCCCGAACCGGTGGTGGGAATGGAAAAGGTGGCATTCGATTATCGTTCTCGAAGAATCCGTTGGGGGTTAGGGGTCCTGGAAGTGGGGCTAGAAGACAACAACAGGGACAACAAGGGCAGCCTTCTCTGCAACAGCAACAACAACAGCAAACTTTGGGTGGAAGTGGAAGTGGAAGTTCTGGTAGTGGTGGGACTGGTGGTGCTGTTGGGGTTGGTAATTATGGATATCTGAGCTATCATCAGAAACCATAGTCCGGTTCTTGATGTTCATTATTTCACATTTTGTTTTATTTCGTTTATTTTTGGTGTGTGTTTATTATACCCCCTCCTCCCTCCTCCCCCCGTTGTATTATTTGTTTTATTATATCATTATTAACTATCCTTTTTTTTTTTACTCTTTTACTTAGTTACCTACTTGTTGTTTTGTTCCATATATATATATATATATATACTGTATAATTTATAATTATGTTTTATTTCGATTTGTTTGTTTGCAGGTTGCGTGGGAAATTGTTTTTTTTTTGCAGGAATGGAAGTTGCAAAACTCTCTCTGTCTTTCTGAGTCTTGAATTACACGCCATTGGCACTTTCTTTGGATAAGAGAGAGAGAGAGAGAGATATAACAGGGAGAAGCTATCATTATCATTATGAGTAAGAAAGTAAGAGCATCCATTGGGAGTAACGATATTTCATCATCCACACCCAAACCAAAACTTACCACGACAACTGGAGCAACTGCAGTTTCATTCAATGCTATGGTCAAGAGACAACAGCAACAACTGCAACAACAACTGCAACAACAGCAACAGAAGGGTAATGCTATTAAGAAATTCATTTCGGTGGGTATCCAAACTGATCATCACCAATATGCTTCTCCAGAGATCCAAAATGATGATGAATATGGTAGGAGATTACAAGAATTGTATTCAAGTATAAACTATCATCAAGATGACGAGAGGGTTGAATATCTTAAAAGTTTAATATAGCTATATGTATGTTGTATTTATATGTTTTCTATTTATTCATTTGGTGATTAGTTTAATTAAATCTTTGGGATTGGCGTATACTTGACTCAACCAATTGGTATCCAACAACTGCTGAGGAGATAATCGTTCATGAGCCTTGGGGTTCAATAATCCCAATATTGCTCTTCGTGAATCATAATGTAAGGATTTGAATAAGAGCATGGCGGGGTTTGATTTGAAGGTGCTTTCCTTTTTGTTTAGTTCTATAATGTACGCATCTACTTTCCCCGGTATATTGGGGTAGTTTTTCATATATTGAATAAATGGCAAGTTCATCGAGTTTAAGCTATTGGCATTATTCCAAGGGGATTTCATAAGATAGATTTGAAAGTAGACTATTCCCAATGCCCAATAATCTGAATATTTGAATAAATCGCCTGCTTGATTATTGTTGTTATTATCACCAGGATTGTTGAGATATTGGGAGATGTCAAATTGGTGTTCTTTTATGTCGTGTTCGATTTGAAATAATTCCGGAGATTTAAAACTGGTGGTGCCACAATAAAATTCCCAAGGATTAGCAAGTAGATCTGATTTGAATTCATCATTGCCGATATTGATACTATATCCGAAATCACTAATTTTTATAATTCCCTCACCATCAATCAAGAAATTCTCCGGTTTTAAATCTCGATGAATAATTTGATTGCGATGAAGATATTTAACTCCATTTAAAATCTGTTTAAAGATGGCATCTTTAAGATTGGATGAGAGTTCGACTTTAAACCTTCGCAAATCTGATAAATAATCCAATAAATCCCCCTTGGGATAATATGGTAGTACAATGACTAAATCAGTATCATTGGATATGGTAGCTAATGCAAGCACCAGGACGATATATTTACAATTACTGCAACTTTTGATATTATTATATTCGCGAAGGACCGATCGTTTATAGCTTTGTTCAGATTGATCATCTTTCTTTTTGATTCGTTTTAGGATTACTTCATGTTCAAGGGTGGAATCGGTTCCCTTCAAGATGATGCCGTTGGCGGAATCGTAGATTGGTTTGGAGGATGATTTGCGATATTGCACTCCGATTACAGGTAGGTTGCTCACGGGGTGGCATTCTTCGAATGAAAAAGTGTTGAATACGGTGGGAGATCGCGCGGGAGGACCAAAGGTGGTGGGTGATGTTGCCGTGTTCGGAGTTAAGGCAGGACTGGATGCACCGGACGATATTAAAGACTTCATGGGTGGAGGGGGAGGTGATGGTGTTTTAGTTGTGGAGTGCATTAGAGTAGATTTGGGTGGAGTGGCGGTGTTGGCGGTGTTGGCGGTGGTGGTGAATGCATTGGGGTGTGCATTGGTGGTAGATGACTTTATCATTTGTTGAATGATGGATGGACGGATGAATGAATGATGGATGATGGATGGATTATCAAAAAAAAACAAAAAAATAATACACAAAAATATTCAAATGAAATTTATAAATTTTATGTGGTGGTGGTGGTGGTGGCAATGGTGGTGGAGGGATATGGATGTAGATGAGATGGCTGTTTTCTTTATCATGAGAAGGGGGGTAACAGCAGTAGCAACAGTAGCAACAGTAGTGATTATGTAAATGAACAAAACTGGAAAAAAAAAGGGTTTAGAGAAAATCGGAAGTGTATTTAAATAGGGAATAGACGGAGTCAGATAAAGAGAGAGAGAGAAGTAAGAGAAGTGAGAGACAAGACAGGTGGATCCCTTATAAAAACAATTTGATAAAATGGGGTAATCTATAATTTTAAATAGGGGGGAGAAGAAAGAGAGAGAGAGAGAGTGTGTGTGTGTGTGTGTGGACTATACCAACACTATTAACTACCATTACCATTATGTTGTTTATTATGTGATCCATAATAACATTGATGGAAGGAACTCTAGTCATTGATTGAATGTGGGCTACAAGTAACTTTACCCGTTTCCATTGCCGTTAGAAGCATTGCTTTTTAGTTAGAGGTTTAAAAAAAAGGTTTTT